>APFE031744478.1:0-24328 GCA_000404065.3 Pinus taeda | reverse complement strand
ATCTCTTCTCAGAGATAAGCTACCATCGCCCTAGCTGGTTTATTTCCATTTCTGGTTGTAAGCATATTTAAGTATTTTCCATTAATGAAATGAAGTATTATTTCCAATGCATATTTGTGTATATGGTTATCTCTGTATTTTGTTGCGTTCCTATTTAAATACGGAGCAGAGGAGGTCAAATTAAAATACATCCAGCTAAAATTGATGTAATTCTTAAGTGGCCAAGGCCACAAAATGTCATGGAAGTTAGAAGTTTCTTGGGTGCAGTTCAGTATTGGAGGAAGTTTATTTCTCATTTCTCTTTTATTGCACCACCACTTCATGCTTTAACAAGTTCTAAAGGCTCCTTCTAGTGGGGAGGATAACAACAACAAGCATTTTATAGTTTAATGTAGAAAATTGTGATAGCTCCAAGCTTGGCTTTGCCAGACCTTCAACAACCATTTGAAATAGAAATTGATGCTAGTGGGTATGCAATGGGTGTAGTGTTATTGCAAAAAGGAAAGCCTATTTGTTTTCATTCATAAATATTTTCTAAAGAAATTGCTAACTATCCAAATTATGATAAATAATTATATGCATTAGTGGAAAGTGTTAAAAAATGGAAATATTATTTAATAGGCAAAGAAACAATGATTCATACAGATCATCAACCACTTCAATACCTTCAATCTCAAACTAAGTTGCAGTAGTCTCGACATTATAGCTGGATGGGGTTTTGCAACAATTCCACTTAGTAATCAAATATAAGAAATGTACAACCAATAAAGTAGCTGACATGTTATCAAGAACTTCTTTGAATGCTTTAGTTATTCTTCAAAATAGTTCTTTAGCACATGAAAGTTATATTGAATAATATGCTGAAGATATTGATTTCAAAGATGTTTATGAATCACTAACTCATGGTGCTCAGGTGGAAGAAGTGAATTATCATATTCATGACAGGTTATTGTACCATCTTCGTAAGTTGTGCATACCATAGGGAGAAAGAGTGTATGTGATCAGGGAAGCACATTCTTTTCATGTTTCAGGGAATTTTGGTGTACGTAAGACAGTGGTATAATTACAAAGGTATTTCTATTGGCCTCGAATGAATGAAACAGTTGCTAAGCACATAAAAGGTTGTGTCATGTGTTCTACAAGAAAACAAAGCAATACAAATTTAGTTTTGTATATGCGACTTCCAGTTCCTTCTCAGCCATGGGACAATTTATCTATGGATTTTGTAGGACTTCCAATGTATAGAAAAGGGCACGATTATTGTACGTTGTGGTTGATAGATTTAGAAAAATGTGTATTCTTGTTCCATGTAGAAAGAAAGTAACTACTGAACAGAGTGCACACATGTTCTTTCAAAATGTGGGTTCATTTTGGATTGTCTACTATAATTTCAGATTGGGACTCTTGTTTCATGGGAGAGTTTTGGTCCACTTTGTGGGGACTCATGGACACTAAATTGAAAAAGAGCACAACTTTTTGTCCACAAACCGATGGGAAAATAAAGGTGGTGAACAGAATAGTGGTACATATTTTGATAGATTATTGTAGCAAACATCCGAAGTTGTGGGATGAATCCTTGCATTTTGTCCAACATGCTTACAACGGAGCCTTGCATTCTTATACAGGTAGATCTCCTTTTGAGACATGTTTTGTGTGCCTGCCAAAATCACCAATGGACTTCATGTTTGGCAAAGAAGCTAAGGAGGATGGACATGGAGATGTCAACAAAGTAATCGCGTTTATTCAAAGAATCCAAACAATTCATGAAGCAGTGCAGGATCAATTAGAGAAACGTTAGGCCAAGTACAAAATGTGCCATGACAAGCATCGGGTGGATCGTCACTTCCAGTTTGGTGATGAAGTATGGATATACACCATCAAAGAAAGGATGAAAGGTGAAGGTAAAAAATTGAAACCTATCAGGTATGGTCCTTTTAAGATTGTTGAAAAACTTGGGCACAATGGATTCTGGTTAAATTTGCCTCCATACATGCACATATATTCAGTGGTAAATGTTGAAAATTTGAAGTTGTATGAACCTCCAAAGATCATGGATCCAAAGGAAAATGCTTAAATTCCAATTGTAGATGATTTTGCACCTAAATGTATGACTAAGTTATAGGAAGCTACCATCTTCGATAGAAAGGTCACACTTCTAGGTGAGGAGATGTTGAGTATCTTCGAGTGGGATTAAAGGCTTGAATCCAAGCAAGGCAAGGTGGAAGGAGATTAGAAGGGTGAGGGAGTTGTACCCTCACCTCATGTATGCTTAAAACCAAACTTTTGGTGCACCAAAATCTTCTAGTGGAGAGGAATGATCTAGGAGGGTCCTCAAAATTCTTAGAATTGTACAGTCTCGGATTCTTGCAAAACTAGCACCAAGTTGAAGAGATTGTTGCATTGATTTCGGTGGTATATTCTGTTTCAAAAATGGCCTTCGTATGAGGGAGAAAATGTGTTTTGAAGTTTTCCTCCAACAGGAAAAAAATGGGCCTTTGCAGGCGAAGTCGCAGTCTCTCAGCAAGACACCTGGCAGGTCAAATTCAATGTAGGTGGCAGCCAATGTCAACATGGCAGAAGTCAAATTAGTAGGGTTGGGGTTGAACCGACAACCTCCAAACCCGCATTACAAAACCTTACCATTACACAATGGCTTTGATTTATTAAACATTGGCGCATATGTTAAATTTGAAGTTTCATTGTATGGTGGATGGGGCAAAGGGTTGGCAGAGCCTGCCATTTCTAGCAGACATGCAAAACCCAAGTTATGGTATATCGACACTCCAAATGAAAAAAAAACATCCACAAACCTCGGTGGGCACAATCAACACATATCACAACCGGTGGAATTATCACATGGCATGGTGTTAATGTTGCCATGGGTTATATCACCACCGAAGATACGTTATGTAACTGCCAGGGAGCGAGTAACGCCGGACCGGTCACATGCCACAGAGGTTGATAACTTGTGCCACGGGTCGAGGCAACCTTAGTAACAAATATGCCATGGGAACTAATACATATATCCGTAATGTTATATCAATCATATATACTATGGTTGCAACCATATGTTTAATATGGTGCATAGTTGTAACATTATGCTACATAAAACACTATTGTTGCAACAAAAATCTATGTTTTCCATTTTAAATCCTGGGAGGTCCATGGGTTTGACCCTGAGACTTGCTTGTGACCTTATAAAAATATTTTCCACTACACCAATGTGATGGGAGTTAGAATGTGAGTCTCAGAACTTGGTATTATTATGTGCTTGTAAATGCCTTTTTGGGCATATTGGCCAATATTGGGCCTTCTCATAATCTAAAAGTTATGTTTGAGAGTGGAGGTCGAGGCCTGGCAGTTGACAGTAGCCATTGATGCCTGCGTGCAAAGTCTAGAATGGCGAAGTTGATGTAAAGAGCCTTTTTAAGCATTCCTAATACAGTGGACACGCACATGGAAGGAGACCCAAAGATTTATTCCAGGAGGGACGAACTCCATAATCAAATTTATGTGTTTGCTTCTTTTCTTTCTATTGACATGCACATTTTCAGAGTTCATGTTTATGTTTAAGGCACTTCAAATTTTAGTTTTCCCTTATTCAGTCACTTAAAAGGAAATAATAGTTAATGTTGGTGAAATTATGAAAATAGTCAATCCTATGTTTTTAGATCATCCCTTAGCTCCGAAAAGGTAGAAAACAATACCCAAGAGAACCTCTTAGCCATGTTTGACTAAGGTATTACTTTTTCATAGGTAGTTTATCTTAGGATGAAAAAGCGTTAAACTTATATTGAGTAGAGGTATTTTCTTTTACTTTTACAAGTTCGAAAGGGTAAGTGCTCAACAATATTTTCATATTTTGGGAGTCTAAAAAGAGATAAAAGAGGAATACTCCTAGAGGAATGAATGTTACAAAGGGTAGCAACTGGTTCCAGTCATGATGGAACTATTCAAAAAATGAAAAGGTCAAGAGGTTAGCTATTAAGAACACTCAACATAGGCTTTCCTTAGGAAAGGGTAAAAAGAACCAAGTGAAAGCATATGATCAGCCAAGTAGATGGAGACCATGGAAAGAGAAAACCAAGGGGCTCATATGGCATAAAATAGGTTGATAAAAATGGAAATCACGAGGGATAAAATGGGAATGGTTTCATTTTTACAAAAACTCTAAACATTTGAAACTATGATTGAAATCCGTTTCATATTTACAAAAGATTGAAACATGGGAAACTATGCTTGAAATAAGTTTTCATTTCCCCAAAGCTTCATTTCTTTCACCCAAGTAGACTACTGGTTACTAAGAGGTGGATGGTATCAAGGTTCATTTACAATATCAAGTGAAAGACTCATCTAGGAATTTACAATATCTAATCAAAGAATATAATTGGAAGGGGATTTGTTTTATTTTTTTTAGAGCTTGACACAAGAAAATAATTATTCTCATGACACCTTGTTTCATTTTTTAAAGAGCTTGACATAAGACAAGGAATTATGCTCAGGGAACCTTGTTTAATTTTTTAAGGAGCTTGACACAAGAAAAGGAACTTTGCTCCAGGACCTTGTTTCATTTTTCAAGGAGCTTGACATAAGAAAAAGAAATCTGCTCCAAAAAACTTGTTTCATTTTTTGAGGAGCTCAACACAAGAAAAGGAACTCTACTCCAAGGACCTTGATTCATTTTTTAAGGAGCTTGACACAAGAAAAAGAACAATGCTTCAAAATTAGATCATGACCTCCAAGATACCATGGATTCCAAGAGGTTCTCATGGGATAACAACACCCTGGAAGGGATCCAAGGATCTAATGGACATATTAGACTCCAATGCCCCTAGTAAATGATGCACTAGATCACCTACTAGATCATCAGTAGACACGAGCATATAAAAAGTTGCCACATAATTAATCTGTGGTGGGGGAGATACCAGTTGCATATAAGGACCATTTAGGGAAGCTAGTTGATTGGGATTCAAATTAGGATCAATGAACAAAAGCTGGTCAATATTCACAATTCTTCCTTCATGCAAGAAACACATCACATGAAAGAGAGAACAAACAAGAGCTCCCATGAAATACACATAGTCATTCCCAAGGAGTAAATTAAAATACAAAGGGCCTTGGACTACCATCACATCGATATAGATAGTCTTTCCTCCCAAAGTAATAGGAACCTTACGAAGGATACCTAATGGTTGACTAGTTTGTCTATTAAAAGCCAATATATTTTGGTTGCTAGGCAGAAGCTGCGGAGAACCTAAATCTTGCCAAGCAGCTGAGGAAAAAATACTAATAGACACACCTTCATATATTATTGTTCTAGGTACAACCACATTATAAGCTTGTACTATGATCTAGAAGGGCACGTAAGAAGGAAGACGATACCCTTCCAGTTGTGTCCAATCGAAGAAAGTGACCAAACTACTTGGAAGGGGTGTTATGGGAATGGGAGAAATACTCCCTTGTGCTATGCGAATGGGAGAAATTCTCTCGGAACAAGAGGATTTCCCCCCTGTTCCATTGGAATAGGAGTACTTTTCCCCAGTTCATTGGAATCTAAATAAATGAGAAGAATCTGAGCAGTGTGAATTTCACTTTCTATGAGAAAGGTACGATCAACTGAAGGTCGAATTGAGTCAACCATTTTCTAAACCAATGGTTGGCCAGGAATAGACTCTTAGGATTCACATTCAGAGAGAGTAGGATTGATTAGATTCAGACTCTAATCAAGCACTTCATGAACTAGTGGAGGATTGGGAGAAAGCTTCTGGTAACCAACTGGCAGTCGTGGTTGAGAAGCTATAAGATTTACCACCACTTTTGAGGCTCCATCCATATAAGGAAAAAGGTGAATAGGATGATTCCCTTCATATAACTTATAGGGAAATTTTACTTTACCATTTTTCACATGGAACTTAATATTACTAGTTGAGTTTTTTTCACCAACATTATCTCCAAACGTTGACGAAGAAGGCTGATGTGATCTTGTGGACCACACTTATAATCCCTTCATAATACCAAGACAATCTCTAAGAAGGTGATCACCCTTACAAAGCATGTAAGGTAATTTAATTGCGGGGCTAATTGGAAGGTTCCTCCATACTATTTTCATCTGTAGCAATGGTTTCTTGGTTTCCCCCTGCTTATTTTTATTCTTCTTCATTGTCCTTTTCTTCTTCTTCTTAGCTTCCTAGTTACTAGAATCAAGACTTTCACTAGGAGAAGAGGAAGAAAGGGATGAAGAAATAATAGGTGAAGAAAGAAAAGGATCAAATTTAGAATCAACATGAGGTTACTATTGTTAAGGTGGAGGAGAACTTAGTTGAGAATTAGTTTGGACATTTGGATCCATAGGCATCGAAAATAACCAAATTGGTAAACCAATGGTAAATCTGGGAAGGCATAATGTTGCCATATAAAGATCACCAATATTTCCAAAATAAGGGAAAGGACTAGGATTCCTATCAGAGGGGCTTCCTTGATTGGTAGACTCAAGAATTGTTGCCATTAATCTCAACCTAATAACTAATAATGAGTATTTCCACAGGAAGGATGTTGTTCTGCGATTAATTAATTGATTTTAGAAATTAAAGAAAAAAATAAAACCAAGAGGGGTAACTAGGAAAAAGAGTTTACTCAACAACCATGAACTGCAATATATACCTTAGCGAACCAAGCAATTAATGCATGGTATCCAATCTCCCCGAATGTTGTGTTTGATGTATCATGGTATACAAAGTGGCAAACTTGGTTACCTATGGATGGATAACATCCTATAGGGGACTCCAAAATATATGCAATGGTACGTGGAAGTGTAGTCCACATTAGTGTTGTTTAATGTGTAACCATTCGATGAGAGCATTCCCATATACTTATCATGTGTGGAGCATCATCAGATATACCAGAAGGTATGTGGAGAATCATCCTATACACTTACATATGTGAAACGAGATTTCACCACCAGGATGCAATGCTAGAAAACAATGAAAACTCCTACATTTAACAATGTCAAAACATGTATCTAGACTAGACCTCTATGTATGCTGTTAAGTTTAAAATGATCCTTAGGTTGATTCAGTAAATTTTAAGTTGATCTTGAATTAGATTTCGATTTCAAGGCCCAAAATTCGATGACTAATATGAGAAAAATAACTTTTTTCATTTTCGATGAAAGCTATCTAGTGTACAGAAAAGGTGCAAACAATGATGCAAAAATCAAATATGCAGCTGACAAGAGCTTCCTAACTAGATCTTTCAATTTCACTATTCCAATCAAATTCAAAGGATTAAAAGATGTCAAACAGTGCAGCATAATCTATGCATGATTCCCCTGAGAACTATGTAAATGTTATCTATACACAATTTCCTTTCCACCTGTAAAAATGAGAATTATAACCATGAAAATGTGATCTATGCAAGAGAATTCTTCAAAGCAAAGATAAGAGGATGAAATCAAACGTAATTTGGGATTTCATGAACAAAGGAATCAAACTGAAATTGGGTGAAAATTCCAAAAAATCAAAAGAGATGACACTCAAAGGAAATCAAAACTCACACTAGCGAATTTCAATTTCACACACAAAACCCTAGATGAAAATGTTTTTTTTTTCAATACCCTTAATTTCAAAATGAAGAAAACTAGGATGCAAATGCTCAATTACTGATTCAATTTCACTTTTCAGAATGAGGACTAAAAAATCAACTCATCCAAGCAATCAATAATCAAACAAAATCAGTTTACAAGAAACCAAATGATAAGAACAAAGAAAAATAAAAACCAATTCTTACCAAAGGAAAAGAATGCAAATGAAAACCAAATGAGGGATTTAGAGAGACCACAATACACTCAAGACTTGGGGAAGTTTAGCTGGAAGTAGGCTAACAAAAGAGAGGCTCAAGAACCAAGGAAAAATTTATGCAAAAACAAGGACCAACGCTGGTGCAAAAGAGAAACCAGTGTGTTGCAACACTGGTATAAAGTGGGCCTGGGTTAGGTGCAACACTATGTCAAAGGAACAGGAGGTGCATTGGGCCTAGGTTAGGTGGAACACTCTGTCAAAGGCACAGGGGGTGCGTTGGGCTTGGGAAAGAGAATTTTAGCACAAAAGTTGCAGAAACGGCTCAATGACATCACTTCCTAGGTCTATTGTTGGTTGTTTGATACAAAAAAGGTTTTTCAAGGAGGTAATCAAACACAAAGGACAAGGAAAACATCAAGGGAATACTTCGCTCCCTAATGGAATCGCAAATTTTTTGTACAAGATTTATGATTGTGGACAAAAGTATGCCCCCTAGGTTAGTCGCTAACCTAGAACAATAAAGAGACAAGGAACACAATGGTTTTCCTTAAAGTAAATAGACGATAGAGTGAGGCCTACCTAGAATCCTTCACACACTTTGCTCATTCTTTACCTTGGAAGCCCCAATATCAACTCCAAATACCAAAATTAGAACCTAGACAGGCATATAACACAACCCAAGAAACTACGAGATCTATGTAGTATCATTTAAGTACTTCATTAAATAGATCAACATGGTATTGAAATAAGTGAAATAATGACAACACATATAGGAAAACAATGAATTATTTTCATTATTATAAATGGAAGGAGATTATAATCATAAGTAGTAGTTTATCTTGTAGAAGAGCTCATCCAAGTTGTTGACTTGTGCTTTCCTTGTCACAATATGCACCTCTAATCACCCTAAATGCATGAGATGAGAATCACTCACTACAACAGCATAAGGGCATAATCACTCTCCAAAATAAAACCCCCAACCACATAGAAGTCTAGGAATCTATAGATAAGTAGAGTAAGTTGGGAGTTCTTATCCAATTACCAATATATTGTAAGAGATCCACCTTTTATGGAGAGATAGGACTAAACGATAAGTGGTTAAAAATTCGAAGTAGAGAAGGATAGGATCTAAATGTTTTATGAAAGGTAAGTATTTAAAACAACTTATGAAACTCCTAGAAGGGGAAGCTTCTAGAATCCCAATCATTCTCCTGGATTTCCAGAACCAATGCAGGTGCAAAGGGGAGCAACCTGCTAGTGACCAAAGAAGACCACAATGGAGAAACCTGTAGATTTTCACACCCCGGTAGGCTTGCATGGAGCGTTGGTCCTAAAAATGGCTCAGATGGTCCAGTTTAGGGCTGAAATTATGGAGGATGAAGGGAACATTCTTAAGGATTTGTGAAATATGGTGACAAGGGGGAATAGGATGTTGATTGATCCCATTAGGAGGCTCACTAATCAGATGTGATAAAATGACCTATAAAACTAGAGAATGGACCTCCTTATGCAGAATAATTGGTATAAGAATTAGACCTCATATGGATAAAAGTGTTATTGGGGATGGTACCTGCAGGTATACTGGCCCCTCAAAAGAAGAAGGAAGTTCTAGAGAAAGGTGTCGCTCCAAATATAGAACTTGTCCGAGATTAATATTTACTACCATAAACAAGTTCCCCCCATGCTAGTTAGAGGTAATATATTGTTGGCTTAATGGGACTTGACTTAGGTTCAACGTTAAGTAGCCAAGAAAATCCCTACACTACTATCCCTTTTAGCATCAATCCGTGGAGCGCAGACTGAAGTCTCACTTGAAGCAGTATGGGGGGATGCAGAAACCAAGTTTTCACACCTTGAGATGGTTGTGGTGTTGGTTATATGCCCTAACCCTTCCTTCACGCAGACCGATAAGCCCCAAAGGGATTATCAAAATATTTCTTTTATTCGTCCATGAAGCCTCTGTGAAAGTCCCCGATCATCCTTCGCAGACCCTAAATACATAGATCGGGCACTTACGTGCCTCTATAATTACTCTTACTTCTATATTTACTCAGATTCTCTTAGTTTCATACAGACTTAATAGGCATTACAATTATCTTGCTTAAACAAATATTCTTACTTGCGTTCATATAACAAAGAGAAACATATAGATTCGCGCATTAGAATAACATTAAAACATGAACCTGGTGTTCAATGTAACATAATCGCATGTAATTCATAGAAGTAAAATACAGAGGTAATTCCAAAATAATTCTCTTTATTGATAATCTAGATTTCCAGTACAGACTCTAACTACCCTGCACACACAATTGTAGGGGTCCGCGCACTCCGTTGCAGATTTCTACCTTACGCCTCTGCGCACTAACCTACAGGGCCTCTTCCTATGCTAAGAATCTTTTCTCTTAGCTCTCACAAACCCATAAACTTACTCATAACTCTACCAAAAACTTATGAACTTCCTTAGACTCTCTAAGACACTCCATTTTATACATTCCCATGGCCCGCGAACCAAGGGCGGATCTCATTAAGCTGACACAAACTATCTAAACTAAGGATGGAAACCCTTTTTGAATACTCACATCTTCATACTCCGTGGCCAAAAAGTGCAGAGACTTTACATTTTTTACACAAAATTTGGGCCTTTAGTCCCAAAGTTGAGCCTGGGGACGTGTTCCCAACAGGCCCCAAACACAAATCTGGTGAGTCACCCTCAAGTCACTCTGCTGGCACAAAGATATTATTGTGAAGACCTCCCAACTCCACCTCTACCACTATGACTTTGGCGATGCATTGTGTTTCCACTTGCTTCACCTGCTCGACTAGCTGCTCCATCGCTGGCTCTGTGTTGTCTGCCTATATTTTCTGTTGTGTCACCTGTAGACTGGCTAGTTTCCCTTCAATAGAGGTAGTGAGTACGTAAGCCTCCTCTAGCCAAGGCCCCAAT
Source organism: Pinus taeda (assembly GCA_000404065.3). NCBI lineage: Eukaryota > Viridiplantae > Streptophyta > Pinopsida > Pinales > Pinaceae > Pinus > Pinus taeda. The sequence goes on along the minus strand of APFE031744478.1, from coordinate 13,588 downwards.
CTGGCCTTGAGTATTGTATCCTTGCACTGAGCTACATGCACCTATTCTTTCAACACCTTTTCTTCCTACAACGTTGCTAACTTTTCTGTAATGGCGATGGTGCACACCGTTGCTTTAACCTCATCATATCTTTGTTGTAGCTCCCGTGCCTCTGTTTCGAGCTACTGCACATTGGGATCCTCCTATAGGCTGGTGACTACTTCAAACGACTACTCAAAGAGCGCAGCACACTCCTTCACGATGTCATCTATGGCTGCTCTTTAACCTCTGGTGGAGTCGAAGGTTGGGTCCTCAACTCGAGCTCTGTAGTTTTAAGGTTCACTTCAAACTGAACCTTAGTTAGCTCTGTTCTCACTTCCCAAACTCCGGTAGTGAGATTCTGAATTCTCACATCCATTGGCACATATTTAGGAATATCCAGCTCCGGAACAGTCCTGCATGCCTCAGCCACCACCTTGGTCATGTTCTCATTCTTTTCCGTGGTGGCCTTAGGAAGATCAATGGCAGAATTCTTCTGTACAACCAATTGAGCATTGTTCGCCTTTTGCTTACTAATAATGTTCAGGGTGTGATGTTCCCCAAACTGAAGTTCCACGATCACAACATCTTGCAGGGTGTGAAGGGCTTCACTTAGAAGTGCGACCAAATTTAGCCCAACCCTCTTGAGGACTCTGAGAGTGGCCCTATCAGCTTCTAATTTTACAGTCAGTGCTCCATCTGGTAGCACTATGGCTTGGGTATCCGACGTGCACACCATTTCTACTGCCTCTAATGTTCTAGGCACCAAACTAGTTGATGCCACACTGCTTCACCTCACACTCATTTGTACCTGTGATGCTCAGATTTGCAGCTCACACAAACCTGTTTGAATGACACCCAAGGCCTATTGCTGTTGTTGCTCAAACTTCTGCAGCAATTCCATGGTTGCATCCCTCATCACATCGCCAATTTCATCCAAATCACTTTCTATCAAGGTGATTGGGTCGAGGGACATTTTTCTGGCCTTGGACTTCTTCCCCAGCGCTAGTTTCCCTTGCTCCCTATTGTGCTTAACTAGGAACAGAGTAGTCTCCAGGTCTACTCCTCCCAAGTTGGATCGCTGCTCTTCCTCTTCTATCTCCGGGGAAGGAGATTTTTGACCCCTGTCAGAGTCACACTCTTGCTCTTCTTCTTGCCCTTCTATCTGATTTTTGGAAGCGCGCTCCACTTTGGCTTTGTTCTCAGCCTCTTTCTTCATCTTCTCAGCCAACTGTTCCATCTTTAATCTAGTCTCTTCCTTCTTACGCTTCACTGAAGACTTGCTAGACCCAGCTGTTACGTCTGAGGCTGTGCGCCACTCTGCTAGATAGTGGTTGAGGACTGCCACAATCGCGTCATCTGTGGTGAGGTATGGAAGATCATACCACTTTTTCTCAGGGTCTTTCCATGCTTGCATGGAGACACAGTGGAAGTCTGCCTTGAACTCCACATACTCTGCCAATTTTTCAAAGACAGTCGGTGACAACTTTGGTTTGCATTTGATGACCGTGTTGATACTCATCTCCATCAAGATCCAAATGATCTTGCTATCCTTGACCCTTTGGGGGTCCCTAGTGGCCTAGAGTGAAGCGAACTTCACTGCTTCCGGTAAATCTTGCGCGACTGGAGGAAATTGACTATCGTCCAGTAACTCCCATGTAATGAGTACTATGGATAGAAAAAACCATGCATAGTGAAAATTTTTTCTCTGGTCCTGTGCCTCTCTACAGTTCGTGAGGAACTCGGTGCAGAGGTAGCGTGCCCAGTTGAATTGTACACATTGTGCGCATATTGGGTTGCTAATGATACGACTCGTGCCGCCACTTCATCTGTGCGACACTTTCTCATAATTTTCCCTACCAAGATCTGGGTGGCTACTGTAACCACGGGGTCAGTTATACTAGAAATGGAGTAGCCATGCGTATTCTTGATGAGGTTAAATTTGTCCTTCATTTGCTCAGCGAGGTCACGCTCGCCTATCTTTTTACCAAATGCCATGGACGGATTTAGTCCTAAATACGGCAGCCGAGTGATCCTATGGATCAACGTGTCAGTGATTGGAATTGATTCTTCTAACCACAGGAAGGCATTGTGCACCAACCATAGCAGCTGTTTGATCACTATAATGTTTATGGGCGCGCAATTGTAATGTGGCACCCATAGCATGTTTAGCAGTCCTACATTTTCCACCTCTTTTATCCATTTATTTAGCTCTAGCACGGTCACACCAGTGTCCTTATAAAATATACGACGCATGAACTGATCAGCCGCTAAGTGGGGAAAGTGCTCCATATCGACCAAATCCCAATCCTCCAGCTTTAAAAGGGGTATGTGCACCAGGCGCGGTCCGTGAAATGAGATTTTGTCTAGCAGCAACGGTGTATGCAATGTGACCTTGCTCTCATCAATGTTCTTGGGGACCTTTGCCTCGCCTTGGCGCAAAGGAATGTATTCGGGTAGTTTAGAGATATGGTCAGACCCTTCAATGTCAACATCCTTGGCCCCCATGTCAATTTCATCCCCACCCATATTGATTTCTTCATTGTCTTCTTCAGGTTCTAGGTCAATTACCTTTCCCTTCTCCTTTGCAGTGGGATTTTCCGTCTATAGGTGTTTTCTAGGTGATGCTTGCACCAGAGGTGTCACTTTCTTCTTATATTTCTTCATTTTTGGACCCTCTTTGGTTGGCGTAGGCCTCAGTCTGGGCGATCTTGGTGATTTGGGTACCTCTGTAGGTACTTCAACACTTTCTATCCCTAGGGTAACTTCCTCAGCTGTCATTACTACCCCCGGGGCATCTCCCTTAGCTGCCATTGCTTCTCCAGCACTCACGATTTCTATGGGCACTAACATGATACTAGACAAAAACTCTTGTGTTTCTTTCAACAACCTTTCAAACACTGAACTCACTATCAAACCTTCAAAGTACTCACAGATCATACGTGCCTGAGAGCTCAACACCTCAATTCTAAAAATGCCAAGTGCTTTTCGCTGGGTAGCCACCTGTAAGTTATAGGCATTTTCAAATGCAAATCTGACTGTTCCCACCAAAATTCATTCATAAATGCTGAATTGGTGGTAGATTTTCAAAGATCTTTCCCTTAAATTCTGACTTAAATTCTGCCCCCCGCTCCATTTAGCTGTTTTCCCACTGTCAAGTCATGAATAGTGACCATAACGGTCACTTTCCGGTTGCCCTATGTTGTCCCTTCTTTGATAGCGCACCTCCCTGCGCGTTTTTGCTAACACTGTCACATTCCGTCATTCTGCGCAGTCGCCCAATCGCCCAGCTCCACAACCTAGGTAGTGTAGTTTATAGTCCCACGCCTCCTTTTAGCTATGTGGAGCACTAAGAATATGCTTCCATCATGTAGTTAGCTAGCCAGATTGATAGTGTATGACTTCAATCAACTACCATTCACCCTCACTAGGAATGGCTCTCCATTCAACTTTACCAACTGAACTTCTCCACCATCGGTAATCTCCTTGATGACATATGGCCCTAGCCAATGCATCCTGAATTTTCTTGGAAATTTATCAAACTTGTTGTCATATAATAAAACTAAATCATTTTCCTTGAAGGTGCGTAGTTTGATGTGTCGATTATGCCATGCCTTTTTGCGCTTCTTTTGGATTTGTTGATGGAATCCAACTAGAAATATATCCTCTTCAAGCTCTGTTAGCTGCACGGGCCTCCCCTCCAAGGCTTTGTGATCCGTCGTTTCGATGAATGTCTCTATGTGCAGACTAGGTACAATATACTCCATCGGCATCACAACTTCTACACCATAAACCAATCTGAATGGTGTTTGTCTAGTCAACTTTTTGCAAGTCGTTCTATAAGCCCATAGCACAGTGGGTATGCACACATCCTAGTCATTTCTTTGAGCATTACAAACCTTTGTTAGCATGCTCTCCAATATTTTTTTAAATGATTCCACCATCCCATTAGCTTGTGGATGATATAGCGTGCTCTTTTGATGGTAAACCTGAAATTCCTCTATCATCGTGCTGATTATCTCATTAAGAAAATGCGTACCGTGATCGCTCATTAAAATATTTGGACACCCAAACCTTGTTAATACATACTCAAAAATGAATTTTTTTGTTGTCATGCTTGTACAGTGCTTCACAGGTTGCGCCTCCGTCTATTTGGTTAAGTACTCAGTCGCGGTGATGATGTATGATGCACCCTTCTTCTTTCCTCGAGGCTGAATTGGTCCCACAAAGTAAATCACGCACTTCTTAAAGGGTTGTAATGATATCTGCAGATTCAGCGGTAGCTCATCCCTGTGTGAGGGTTTTCCATTACTTTGGCATGCATCGCATGCCCTACAATACGCCTTTGAATCCTTACGCAATGTTGTCCACCACAACCCAGTGCGTAGAATCTTCTGCGTTGTTGCCTTTCCCGCATAATGTCCTCCGGCGGCTTCGCCATGAGCCTTTGTGAGGATGTTGTTTTTTTCAAACTCTGGCACATAATTTCACAATCTTTCATTTGATCCCATTTTGTACAAGTTCCCTGCAATGACAGAAAATTCTATCGTGCACACCAACAGTTCCTTCTTTTGCTCACTTGTATACCCTTCCAGAGCCGTTCCTGTTGTGAGGAAGTGTATAATATATTCAAAGTGACTGTCCACGACATGTAATACAAAGAGCTACACATCAGGCAGTCCTTCCTCCAAATTAGTAGGCTCTTCTCCAGTTTAAATGCGCGACAGATGATCGCATCCTACATTCAATCATCCTGGTTACACAATGACATCAAAATCATATTCTTGGAACAACAAAAACCACCTGCATATCTTCCCCGCCAGTACAAGATTGTTGACCAGGTATTTCAACATAGAATGGTCTGTATACATCTTAAAATGTCGACCCAATAGATAATGCCTGAACTTCTGGAGTGCGTACACCATAGCTAATCCTTTGCGCTCGGTTGTGGAATAATTTTTCTTAGCTTTGGAAAACTTCCTACTTGCGAACACTATAGGATGATCCAAGTCCCATTCATCGGCCTATGTCATTACTAGTCCCAGTGCAATACATGATGTGTCCACATGCACATGAAATTCCTTCTTCCAATCCAGGAAGACTAGGATTGGCACGTGACCATATTCTCCTTTAGCACATCGAAGCTCTTCCAGAATCATTCACTCGAATAGAACATAACATCCTTATTTAACATTTTTTCCATCAGTGTGGTGATATGGGCATAGATCTTGATGAATTTCCTATAGTACTCGGTATGCCCCAACATTGCGCGCAACTGTTTCACTCTCCTTGTCGCCTCCAAATTGATTATGATCGCAATCTTTGCAGGGTCTACCGTCAAGCCTTGTTTGCATACCACATGACCCAAGAAGATCCCAAAAGTGACACAGAACAAACATTTCTTCAGATTGAGTACGATCTAGTACCTCCGACATGAATCTAGCATCAAGCGCAGGCTTGCCACATGGTGCTTTACCAATCCAAACACTGCCCAATCATCAAAGTATACCTCCAGAAATTTACGAATGAATTCCTTGAACGTCGCGATTACTATGTGTGAAAATATCGTCGGCGTGTTCTTTAGCCCAAAAGGCATCACCGTAAACTGGAAGCATCCCCATTCATTCGCGAAGGTTGTCTTACTCCTATCCTCTGATGCAATCTTGAAATGATGGTACCCTTAGAACCCATCAGTAAATGAATATGCTTCTTGGGTGCCAACATTATCCAAGACCTCATCGGTGAATGGAGTTGGGAAGGGATCATGCACGTAGGCATCATTCAACTTCCTGAGATCTATGCATATCCTTATTTCTTCCTTCTGCTTATTTTCTTGAACTACTATTGGGCTCACCCAATTAGATTCTTCCATCGGTTCAATAATACTTATCGCGAGCATCTTATCCAACTCTAAGCGGAACCTTTCTTTATACTTTGGATTGAGGTGATAAGGTCTTTGCTTAACTAGCTTCGCATCCATTTTTAGAGTGATATTCATGATACCCAATTACCCTATTATCCCTTTTAGATCTGAAAAAATTGTGAACAGATCCTGATATTCGCAGAGTAGCTCGGTGACCTTATCTACTGTCGCGTCATCCCAGTAGTCCCCAATCTTTGCAAACTTCGGCTCTGTTTCTGTGCCAATGTTAACATGTCTAGTTTTGAGTAGCTTGGTTATGTCTAGGTTCTCTAATTGCAGTCCTTCAACTTCGCAGTGACCTTTAGTCTCTGGAATATTAATCTTCCTCAGGTCTTCGTCTTCTTATTTTGTTGTAACATTATAGCACAACAGCACATGGCTCAGCTGGGTAGTCCAATCAGGTTGAATCAAATCTGGAGGATCCTGTGGTATCTTGAAAATTGCTACCTTAACCTCCTGCAACACTTCATCGATACTTTCAAACCCATCCTCAAAGCTGAATATCATCAAAAATCCTTGGCACAAAACATCCCATTCTTCAGTTCCATGGCAGAGTTCTGTCTCCATGTACCAATTTATCGGCATAACATCCAAAGTATGACAAAACAAATATACCCACTCCAGCTAAGGCTTCGCTCCATACGCTTCGGTCCATTTGGCCAAATGGTTGTGCAGATCATTTCTCCCATCATAGTTTTCTGTTAGACACACTTGTGGGTGGCCAAACCATACTCTCATCATTTTTCTGTATATGTGCCAATCATCAAAACTATCCTTGTGTGTGCCCCACCATCTCACAGGCGTAGCGTGCAATGCCCAATCCAGGGACTAGAAGCGATGCTTCTCTGGAACTTGTCTCTCAAATTCATCCAAAAAGTGATCAACATCAGTTAAACCATCATAGTAAGGAATATTTCTTACCTCTGATGATGCACAACGCAACGACTTGGTCATCATATTACAGCGCAAGGTAGATACTTCATGCAGTCGATTTTGCCAGTGCTCTAGTTCTTCATATGAATCTGATGTGCAGGAAATTTTGTGGTCCTATGCAATACGTCCATCTACTGTCGAATTCACCCAATCCTGATCTTGCACCGTTATCTTGTAAATCTGGTCCAAATCATCATTAGTTTCATAATCGCAGACTAGTTCGGTATAGTGCGACTCTTCTTTAGGGTCCAATGGCACCACTACGCGAAGTGATTTCTTCTCAAATATCATCTTTTGGTTCTTCATATTGATTACCCCATTCATGTTAGTCACCCAATCAATCCCAAGGAGTGCAAGGTAGGGATTGATCTCCCACAATTTCTATCACTTCAAAATCAGCTAGTGTACTCGCGCCTTCAATATCAATTGTTACCCCCTGTGACCTCCCCATTGGGATGATTCTTTGCTGATTCACCATCCTTAATTGAATCAGAGACCACTATAGCGCAAGTATCCTCATTCTCTCCCCGGTATGTTTCGGCAAAATGTTCGCGTCTGACCTCAAATCTAAAATAACCTGATCCATCTCATATTATTCTATCTGCGTGGTGAGTCTCATCTCACATCCAGTCCTTGCCTTATGCTTACCATTATTTCTAACTACGAGTAGTATATTAGTAGAATTTTCCTTGCCAGTGCACCTATTGATGAACTCCTACAGTCCTTTCACAGCCTTGTTATCACGTAGCAGTTTCATGCAGGTCTCCAAGAACGTGGTAATCATGGATGGGTCCATTTCTTCAGCCAACTTCTCCTGACTCCCTAAGGTAGAGGCCTCAGTGAAAATTTTCTTTGCTTCCATAAATGTTTCTTTCACGCATTCTAGATCAAACTCAGTCTCTTTTTTTGGTGCTTTGCAGACCAACTCACCTTCTTCAGGCTCCTTCCCCTTATCTTCATCAGTCGTTGCCCCACTCTGCAACAAAATATTTACCTTTGGATCTTCCTCACGAGGCTTAGCCCTAATCATCTGGAGGTTCTAAGTTAGTTATTGAGGTTGCGCCCCCTTCTCTCGTATCTTAGCCAACAATATCGGGAAATCCTCCGTTGCATGGTCAAAGTGAGTATAATATCGACATGATAAACATGTTCGATTCAGGCAGTCTTGCGTGTAGTGTCATAGTCCCCCACAATTGTAACAAATAACTTTCCCTCAACCTCTACTAGGTCCTCCTCCACCTCAACCTCGTCTTGTGCGTAGTGTCCTAGTCCCCCACAATTGTAACAAATAACTTTCCCTCGACCTCTACCAGGTCCTCCTCCACCTCAACCATCAAGCCTCCACCTCCCTTGGTCATCTTCCAACTTCGTGATCCACTTGTATAATTCCATCGAGAAGGAAAAAAAGAATATTTCGTGTATCTCAGTGTACAAATATCTGTATAACCACGGTTCTTTTGTCAATTGTGGGTTCCTATTTTCTTGCACCGCAATTTCATGGATATTTCTATGCAACCAGTCTTCAATCTCTTTCTTAGTTGGATTCCAATGATGTGAAATCACACATCTCATTATGAAAATCTCAGTCCTGAAAACAAAACCATTTGTTGGCTTAATGGGCCCTTACTCAAGTTCAGTGTTAAGTAGCCAAACAAATCCCTACACTATTGGCCCTTTCAACGTCAATCCACGGAGTGCAGACTGAAGTCTCACCTGAAGCAGTATGGGGGGATGCAGAAACAAAGATTTCACACCCTGATATGGTTGTGGTGTCGGTTATATGCCCTAACCCATCCTTCGTGTAGACCGATAAGCCCTTTAGGGCTTATGAAAGTATTTCCCTTATTTGTCCTTGAAGCCTTCGCGAAAGTCCCCGATCGTCCTTCGTGTTTAGGGACAAATTCCCCTAGGGCCTTGGGTTGATACCCTAGTAGATCAGGGGTTATCTACAAAGAAAAACAAGCATTCCACACAACCATGTTGCTAATATAAATAAACTACACAAAGAGAGGTGCACCTGGGGGTCCTTCGTTTGGGAAGATCCAACCAGGGTCCTAACCCTCTTGGAGTTCCTCTCGATCCTTCAACCTGTGAAACAATCAATTCAAGAAGGCATAACAGTATATGGACCAAGCATCATAAGGAAATCAACTTCATATCATATTGAAAGGTAGTTAGTTATATAATTGAAACAACGATTCGTATGTAAATCATAACATTGATATCATTATCATGAAGAAGATTAATATCAGGAACAAGACAAGTGTTTCTTTTATTATAGATAACTAAAGTACAACAAGGAATGATTTCACCTGAGTCTTCCTTTCACAGGCTCTAAGCAGAACCGTCCTCCAGATTTTTCCAATCTCAAGCCTTCAACAAGCTCCTTCCATGACTCTCTCAAAGATATCTCAACTAATGGAAAGACATCATAACTCAAGGAAACAAGGGTTTCCTGTAATGGGGGAAGTGCTAGAAGCACAAGTATCTTCAAACCTTGTCAGGGATAATCTAAGCAGAGTGATTTTTCTCTCTCTTCTCTCCTCCTTATGCCTTCCCATTGAAGCCTTTTTATACTTCTCCCAAAGTAGTTTTTTAGTTGGGAATTCGTTGGGAACAGTTGGGCCACGGGCACTAATAGGTAATCAACAGGTAAAACCCATGATCTTTGCCCGAAATTAAGGAGATTTAATTTTTTAAAGTGTTTTAAGACATATACGTGGGTTGGGTATACATAGACTCACGTACACACGTGTTTAGCTCAGGGCAATGTCACGTATAGGGAGTAAAACACTGTTTTTTAAGTATTTGGACCAGGTCTGGAAGGAGGGGTTGCCCTAGGCCATGAGTGCAGCATCACAAACATCAAGAGTGAGATTTGGAGCTATAACACTTCGTGAACCATACATAGATTGATCAGGCACTTACACACCTCTGTAATTACTCTTACTTCTGTATTTACTCAAATTCTCTTTGTTTCATACATACTTAACATGTAATTATAATTATCATGCGTATAAAGATATTCTTACTTACGTTCATATAAAAAAGAAAAACATATAGACTTGTGCATTAGAATAGCATTAAAACATGAACCAAGTGTTCAACATAACATAATTGCATGCAATTAACAAAAGTAAAATACACAAGTAATTCCAGTACAAACTCTGACTACCCTGCGCATGAAACTTTAGGGGTGAGTGCACTCATCTACAAACTTCTACCCTAGGCCTCTGCGCCCAGTTGCAGAGCCTCTTCCTACACTAAGACTCTTTTCTCTTAGCTATCACAGACCCATAAACTTACTTAGACCTCTACCAAAAACTTATGAATTGCATTAGACTCTCTAAGACTCTCCTTTCTATACATTCCCATGGCCCGTGGACCAAGGGTGGATCTTATTAAGCTGACACAAACTATCCAAACAAAGGGTGTAAAAACTTTTGAATGCTTACATCTTCGTGCTCCATGGCTACACAATGTGGAGACTTTACATGTTTTACACAAAACTTGGGCCTTTAGCCCTAAAACTGACCCCAGGGGACCCATTCCCAACATATACAATCCTCCCATTATTTCCTGAGGTAAAGATGCCCACACCCAACTTAGGAACCATAGGTTGAGATGAACTAAGAGTATATATCCTAGCTCCTGTGGGTCGACTAGAGCTTGGCCCTACTCTGAATGTGAAGTTAGGAAAAGGAAATGGCATAAACAAAGATGAAAAGCTTGATGAGGTCACAAAGGTGACTAGTGGAATGCCCCAAGCAGAAGTAAGAGGCATAGAAGGAGCTATATATTGTGCCACATTGAGTGGTGGTAATGATGACATGGCAGAAAAGACTACTTATTGAGAATGTAATGTGGGGCCTTCCCCCTCTATAGAAGAAGAAATGTTTTCACTATCCATGATTGAAACTTGTGTGTAATAAGGTTCACTACTGTAAGGTCTCAACTGCACTAAAAATATGTCAAGATGGTTACTCAAAGGTGGATTAAAAGATGGTAAGGGACTTTCACCGACTATCTCAATTTTAACATAATTTTCATCCCTAGGATCAATGTTATCCCCCCCAACATGAGTATGGTATGAGTCTTCTAATGTAGAAATTAATCGACGTCTCTATCTAGGTGGAATTGTTAGAAAATTATATATTACAGAGCAATGGAACACATAAAATATTTGTAGAAATATAAACACAGAAAATGCATAAAACAAGAGAGACACAGATATATGTGGTTCACCTAGTTGGGCTATGTCCACCCCGCACAGCCAGTCCTTCCTTTATATTATCCAGCAAATGAAGAGACACAACCTACAACAGATCCACTATAATATCCTTCGTTTTCTCTCACAGTCTCACCTCTCTGCTTCTCACACAAAAAATACACATATATATCACAACCTTCATACAATGCCCTCATACAAAGAGAGGGGTTGCCTTCTAGGGAAAAAAACCCTAAACTAAACATAAGTTCTACCGTCATATCATCTGCCTAATGAACGGTCTAGATTGACTAGAAATTACTATATTCTACAAGGCAATTTTACATCTGTTTTAGCTTCAGGGGCGCTGCCCCCAAACCCCTGCTAGCCCCCAGAATCCCTAGCTGGGGGGGATTGGCCCCCCCAGACCCTCGTGAGGGGGACAAGTCCCCCGCACACCCCCCTGTGTGGAGGGGTGTAGAAACTTCCTGGGGTATACATTCGGCTGAAACAAAGACCTCTAAACAATCATGCTCCATACTCAACAATCTCCCACTTGAGAATCATTGTAAGCATAACTCCACCACTGCTTCATTGTGCTTACAATGACTCCTCTTTGGACTTGGCTATTTCTCATCTTTCATCGTCATCCTTGAAGACCAATTGAAGCTGAGCATATTCTCAGTTTCTCCCTAGTTACAACTTTTGTTAGCATATCTGTAGGATTCTCGCTAGTGTGTATCTTTTTCAGCGTCAACTCTCCATCTTCCAACATTGATCATATGAAATGGTACTTGAGTTGTATGTGTTTAGTCTTGGAATGAAATGTTGAGTTCTTTGCAAGATGAATGGCACTTTGGCTGTTACTGTATAACATGCCCATATCATGCTCCTTACCCAATTCACCCATAAACCTTTGTAACCAAATCATTTCTTTACTAGCCTCTGTAGCAGCAACATACTCTGCTTTTGCTGTTGAAAGTGCAACAACACTTTGGATTTTTGAAACCCAACTGACACCTGTTCCACCTACAGTACATACATATCCTGTAGTGCTCCTCCTGTTATCTCTGTCACCTCCCATATCTGCATCAACATATCCCTGTTGAGATATGTTTGGACCACCAAAGCATAATGCTTGATTTGTGGTACCTTTCAAATATCTAAGAATCCATTTCACTACCATCCAATGTTCCTTTCTGTTGTGACCACCAACAACCCCCCTCTTTGTTTGATATTACCAATAACATCAAGCATATGGGGACCCTTAATAGTAAACCCAAATAAACATGTGATGAAATTTTTTTGTATTTAACTCCTTAAAACTTTATCGCGACAAAATAATGAAACATTTTTCTTATGAGCATAATAAACTATGAAGAAGCGACGCGAAATTCATCGCATCCCATTTATTATGAAGTGCTTTTAAATGAAAAAACTTAAGAAATCTCCAATGGCCGATATGCGACGTCACATATCGCAACATCGCATAAGTAGCACACAATGAATAAAAGACTAAATCTGCGATGATGCGATCTGCGATAAATGCGATTTGCAAAAATTCGTGATAACACATCTTAACGATGCGACCTGCGATGCTGCGATGCGAGTCGCAGATTTTGCCCATCGCAAATTTTCCTCGACGCAGTATTCAATGGAAAGCTGTCTGTTAACCAAAATTGGGTGTGCACCTTAAAAGAAATCAATAATTGTACGCCAAAATATTTAGGAAGGACAGTCTCGTGTGTTTCAAAGAGTTAGTTCGCCATGAGTGTCATAATTATGCATTCATAAGAACTTAAAGCTTTCATGTCAATCTTTATTACCATTACTCTTTTCCTTTGCATAAACTGTAAGACAAGAAATAACATGAAGCAATGTGCAGGAAACATCTAAGGAAAAGGGGAAAGCGTCAATGCTCGAAGAACAGAGAAGAAATCCCCCCAGAAACGGATGCCGCATGCGACAGGATCACAGACTCCAGAGTATCACTCAACAGATGCTGATGTCAACAGGCCACCTAAAGCTCAGAGTCAAAGACGCACAAAAGCAACATGTTTACAAAAACCCTGAAGCTTACACACCAGAAAAGCCTGGAATGAAGAACGGAGGCAGTTTTCGATGCAGAAAATTATTCAGAGAGTTAAGTCTCTAACTTTTTCAGTCATCCGCAAGGTCAGAAACCGAAATAGCAAAAGCAGAATCAGTTTAAGGGAAACTTGGGTTATTACCAAGAATACACACAGTGAATACACCCAGCCAGAGGAAGATTCTCGAAAATATCTTCTAGTTTACTAGAAAGAGGTGCCAGTGCTTGTTATTACTATTTTCATAGCTCAAACGAAAGCGGAAGGCGACTAGCCAACTCTTCCCATGCGAATGTTGCGTGCTTGCAGCACTAAGGAGCAAATACAGAAATAGTTTAGAATTAGATTCAATTTTTAGAAATAGTTTTTCTTTATCAGAAGGGCGGTCATTTAAAACCGTATCCTAAATTTATGTAATTA
>APFE031744477.1:710-16483 GCA_000404065.3 Pinus taeda | reverse complement strand
ATTCTACATGGTCCTATCTTTTTCATTTTTAGTTTATTGTAAGTCTTAGCAGGAAATCTTTCTTTTCTCAAATAAACCATCACTAAATCTCCTACTTAGAATTCTTTCTCTCTTCTTTTCACATCTGCTCTTTGTTTGTATTTGCCACTGCTTTCCTGCAATCTGCCTTTGACATCTTCTTGTATTCTCTGCATCTGCTCTGCAAACTCTTCAGCTTTTGTACTTCTTGTCTCTTGTTTACCCAAATTTCTGAGCTCATACATACATCTTGGATTCATCCCAAAAACAATTTGAAATGGACTCATTCTAGTACTTCAGTTTGGAGTGTCATTATAAGCAAACTCACTCTGAGCTAGTACTAAATCCCACTGCTTAGGAATTTGATACACTAAACTTCTCAATATGTTCCCCAAGCTTCTGTTTACCACTTTGGTCTGTCCATCTATTTGAGGATGGTATGCTGGACTAAAACTGAGGTTAGCTCCTAGTTTCTTCCAAAAAATTCTCCAGAAATGCCCTACAAACTTTGTATCTCTATCAAACACAATACTTACAGGCAATCCATGTAATCTTACATTTTATGAAAAAATAGATTAGCAATACATGTTGCATCACTAGTCTTCTTACATGCAATGAAATGTTCCATCTTAGAAAATCTATCTACCACAACATAAATGAAATCCTTTCCCCTTTGAGTTTTAGGTAACCCCAAAACAAAATCCATGCTAACTGCATCCCATGGTCGTTTTGGTATTGGCAATGGTTGGTACAATCCTGTATTCTAGCCTCTCCCTTTAGGATGTTGACATATCTTGCACTTCTCAACAAATATATTAACATTAGTCTGCATCTTTGGCCAATAGTAAAAAGCATTTACTTGAGCAAAGGTTTTGTCTTGTCCAAAGTGACCAGATAATCCTCCACTATGTTTCTCCTTTATTATGTTTTCCCTCATAGAACATTTGGGAATGCACAACTTGTTGCCTTTAAACAATAAACTTCCTTGGATAAGATAATCTAACCACTGACTTCTGTTATGAACTATTGGATTTTGCACTGCTGTATAAATATCTTTGAAATCTGCATCATCCTTATACATTTCAACCATTTCTTCAAATCCTACAACACCAACTTTTAATTCTTGCACAATGAAATTTACCCTGCTTAAAGCATCAACAACTTTGTTCAACTTACCACTTGTGTGTTTTTATCACAAAAGTAAAGCTCTGCAAAAACTCTACCCACTTGGCATGTTTCTGGTTCAATTTTGGCTGGTTGTTTATGAACTGCAATGCATAATTGTTAGAACACAATATAAACTCCTTTGGTAGCAAATAATGTCTCCATTTCTTTAAAGCTTATACAATATCATAAAATTCTTTATCATAAGAAAAATACTTCTTCTTAGCTTCGTTTAATTTCTCACTAAAGTATGCTATTGGTCTCTGTTCCTGACTCAAAATTGATCCAATTGCAACTCCAGTAGCATCTGTTTCAACTTGAAATACTTTTTCAAAATTAGGTAAAGCTAAAACTGGTTCCTTTGTGATTTTCCTCATCAACAACTTAAAATTCCTGTCTGTTGCTTCTGTCTACTTGAATGGTTGATTAGTCTCCTTGATTGTTTCAAGAATTGGTGCACAAATCTGACTAAAACCTCTGATAATTTTCCTATAAAAACTTGCAAGACCATGAAAACTTCTTACCTCAAATATATTCCTTGGAATAGGCCAGTTCCAATTTGCTTGGACTTTCTCTGGATCCATCTTCAACCCTTCTTTAGAAACTATAGATTCCAAGTAAATTAATTCTTCTTTCATGAAACGAAATTTCTTCAGATTTATCAGTAGTTTCTCTTTTTGCAGAGTTCTTAAAACCAATTTAAGATGCTTTAGATGTTCTTCTTTACTTCTACTAAAGACTAGAATATCATCAAGATAAACAATAACAAACTTGTCTACATATTCCTTCAAGACTCATTCATTAATCTCATGAATGTGTTAGGTGCATTAGTGAGTCCAAAATGCACCACTAATCATTCATACAACCCACTGTTTGTTTTAAATGCAGCCTTCCATTCATCTCCTTCTCTATTTCTTATTTGATGATATCTAATCTTTAGATCTATTTTAGTAAAATACTTTGACCCACTCAAACAATCCATCAAATCATCCATGCATGGTAAAGGAAATCTATACCTGATAGTGAACTTGTTTGTGGCTCTAGAATCTACACACATACGCCATTCACCTCCTTTCTTTGGACTGAGTACTATTGGTATAACACATGGACTAAGACTCTCTCTGATTAGTCCCTTATCCATTAGTTCTTGCACTTGTCTTTCAACTTCTGCATTCTCTTGAGGAGTTAGTCTATAAGCTTCTTTGTTTGGCAAACTTTCTCCTGGTATTTGATCAATATGATGACTAATACTCCTGATTGGTGGCAATGCAATTGACAACTCATCCACAATAATATCAGCAAAATCATTCAACAGAGTTTTGATTTTTTCAGATAAATCATTTAAATTTTTGGAAGTCAAAATTACCTTAGGTCTCCCTATGACAGCAAAATGAATTTCTTCACATTTTTCAACCTCTTGCAACAACTCCTTTCCACTCCTCAGCATAACACTGTTCCTAGGCGCTCCTTTGTCAACTTCATCCTTCTATGTCCATCCTTCTCTAGAGTACAAGTATTTTTTCTCCTATCATGAATAGCTCTCCAATCAAACTGCCAAGGTTTTCCCAAAAATACATGCATACATCCATTGGCATTACATCATACAATATCACATTTTATAAGTACCAATCTGTATCTCTCCCTTGCATTTTTCTGTCACAGTAATCTAAAGTCCTTTCTGCAACCATGACACTTTATAAGGAGTAGGGTGTAATGTCTTCACTAATCCTAGCTTTGTAGTACTGTCTTGCAGAGTCATCGCATTTATGTTTGATTGAAATTGATGTTTTGAACCAACCTCTGTGGTTCATCATCAGAATTAGATCCATGAGTGAAATAAGTCAGAACTCAACGAGGTTTAAATAAGGCTAGGGTTGATATGGGAATGAATAATGGTCTACATGTTAGATGATGTAATTTCGCTTTATAATTATTTATTTTTATTTTTATTATCAATTTAGTCGTTTAATTGGTTTAATACATATTTAATATTTAGTTTTCTTTTAGATTAAAATAAGATTAATATTTATAAATATTAATTACGATTATTATTAACTATAATAATTCTATTTTCATTAGTGATATATGATATGAATTGAAATGAAAATATGAATATGTGATGTGATATGGTAAGGATGAAAATGGAATTCACATAACATTCTACTTATGAAACTGACTTTGATATATATGAATTATTATTTTCTAGTTTATATATATATTTATTATAAATAAAATAATATATATGATATTATTAAATCATGAATTAGTTAACCTAGTGAACAAGTATGATTTAAAAAAACTAATTTATGGTTGTGCAATACTATAGTTAATACTCCTTATTAATTCCAAATATGAATCTAATAATTAAATTAAATTAAATAGTATTTATTTATGTATTTATTCGAATAATAACACTTAATTCAAATAATAACATTTAATTCAAAGCCTCAAGAGTTAGCTCAATCGGTCAAATCAGTGCCTCTCCAATCGGGAGGTCATAGGGTCAATTCCCGATAGCTCTTGGGGTCAAGTTAGTAAATAGGCCGAGTGGTGTTGATCCCCTTCGGGTGGGGTCCACTCAGTGTTGAACAACCCTAGACGTAGCGACTACTCACTGACCCGGGTATTCGTGAACCAGAAGTGACAAAAGAAAAAAAAATAACATTTAATTCAAATAAAAACCAAAGTAAATACTATTAATAAATATTTTAATTTAATTAATTAATTAATTCATATTTGGAATCAATAATGATATTTTAACTTAGTAGCATAACCATAAAAAATTAGTTTTAAAATTCATTAACTAGTCCACTAGGTATAACATGATTTTATATACTCAAAATTATATATTATTATTTTATTAATTATATTCATTTTTAAATTATATAAATAAGAAAATTCCATTATATATATATAATTCTCTCTCTCCTCTCTCTCTCACACACACACACACATATATATATCATATTATTAATATTCATTTTTAATTAATTAATCAATTATACAATTAATTATTGGTTAGTTAATAATCATTAATTAATATTTATAACTATAATCTTAATTTTAATCTAAAAAAGAAAAACTAGATATTAAATGATGTACTAAAAACCAATAAACAATGACTAGATTAATAATAAAAATAAAAATAAACAATTATAAAGCGAAATTACATCATCTAACATGTCGGCCATTATTCATTCCCATATCAACCCTAGCCTTATTTAAACTTCATTGAGTTCTGACTTATTTCACTCATGGATTTAATCCTGATGGTGAACCACAAAGGTTGGTTCGAAATGTCGATTCCAATCAAACATAAATGCAATGACTCCAGAAGACAATACTACAAAGAATATAGATTGCAGAAGCCTCAAATCAATAATCCTAGCTTGTCCACCATCTCTATAGAAACAAGGTTATCAGTGCTTTCACTGTCAATTATCACTTTACAACATTTACCTTTGGATTTGCATGTAGTTTTGAATAAACTCTTCTTTTGAGCTGGTTTTCTAGTCCCTTTCTCTACCTTAAGCAATGCTCTTTTCAACAACAAGGATTCTCCTACTTAAGGGGATTCTTCCTTGTCTACAATTTGCAGTTTTTCTTCCTTTGCCTCAACCACATTCACATTCCTTTGACTTGTTGTTTTATTATGAGGACAGTTCCATGATCCATGTCCCCATTCTCCACATGTGTAACATCGAATATCTCTTCTTCGGCCTCTTCCTCTAGGTACAAATCTTCCTCTATTAAAATCTCCCCTCTGTGGTGATCTATTACTTGAACTTCTTGCTTCATGCTAATGTTGCTGAATCCTTGGTCTAGTAGTTCCTCTATCTCTTACTGAACTTCTCCCTCTATTCCTTTGATTTTGTTTTCTCAACATCTTCTCTTCTGCCTTCAAACCTGCTTGATAGGCATCTTCAATAGTCTTCAGAATTAGTACGCTGATCTCATCCTGTATATCATATCTTAATCCATTGATATATCTGGCTACCTTCTCCATGTAATCCTTTGCATGTCCTGCTCTAATACTCAATCTATAAAAAATTTCTATATATTCTTTAACAGACATTCATTTTTGCCTTTAATTCTGTAACTATTTGAAAAGATTCAACTGATAATAATTTGGCATGAATTTAGCTTTCATTTTACTCACCATTTTGTCCCATTGCTTGATCTTGGACTTTCCTTTTCTTGTTCTGGATGTTTGTAGTTCATCTCACCAAATAGCTACATGACCTTCAATCTGGTAACTGCAAATTTCACCTTCTTTTTGTCATCAACTTCCTCTTCATAGTCAAAATATTTGTCCAATGAATTGATCCAATCCATTAACTCTTCTGCATTGAGACTCCCTTCATACATAAGAATTTTTCCCTTTGGTTTTCCTCCTACTTTCGCCAACATCTTGATAACTTTGGTAGTTTCATTTTCCTCCTCTTCTTCTTCCTCAAAAGATTCTTCTGCAACACTCTCAACTCCTTCATCAGGTGTTCTCCTCTGAGTAGTCTCTATTGTTTCCATCCTTGTACGCAGACTTCGGATCTCTTCTAGCAGAACTGCATTTGCTTCAGGGCTTCCTCGACCTATGCCAGCTCCTCTCCTCAGTGGCATGTTTACAAGAGTTAAACTCAATCTCTGTGCTCTGATACCAAAATGATGTAGGAGGTTGATGAAAACAAGGTGGTAGCCTTTAAACTAGACTATTGGTTACTTTTGAATCAATTAGATGTGTTCAAGCGGACTTTATAACGTGGCTTACTTTACACTGAGAGTCCCGTTTTTCCACTAAAAACGTTGGTCCCACGTTGACTTTCCCTTTATAAAGAACGCTTCGCTCTGCATCGTTGATCTCTTCTCTATCAAATCTGATGGTCAACACTCAACCCCATCAACAAAACACTCCGGGATCACTCTACGCTGTTGACCTCTTCTCTCCATATCTAATGTTCCTTACTTAACCCGATCAACAAAGCAATTTGATGATCGCTCTACATCGTTGATCTCCTCTCTCCAGATATAACGGTCGTAACTCAACTTGATCAACAAAATAGTCTGGTCTTTTTCCATCGTTGATCAATGCGCACTAGATCCAAGGTTCACAACGATATCAGGTGAATCACTTGCACGGAGAATACCCGCTCGATAAAGCGGTCTTCTCTCTCCACTTGAGTGCTACGTGTCGCTTGGTTAGTGGAATTGGGTGGCTACCCCGAAAATCGCCCGATAAAGCGGTCTTCTCTCTCCACTTGAGTGCTACGTTTCGCTTGGTTAGTGGAATTGGGTGACTACCTCGAAACCTGCCCGATGAAGCGATCTTCTCTCTCCACTTGAGTGCTATGTGTCGCTTGGTTAGTGGAATTGGGTGACTACCCTGAAATACTGCTTACAGCTTTTCTTCCGCCCGATAACCACCTTCGTTGTTTAAATCCCATTTTTACAATATAGCCATGTGCATTAACTTAAACTTAAGTAAAGCGCTTAATCAATGGTTTTAGCGTTTAACTCCAAGATTACCCCTTTAATGCTAAATGACCACGATTTATGAGAAGTCACATAAACACTGAGATTTACATGTAAAGTGTGAAAAACATCGAAAATACCCAGTTACGTTCGGAACGCGGTTACACAGAGGTAAACGAGAGTTCACACTAGGAACAACACACAAATGCACGCTGAATCAATTTATTCGATATAATAAAGGTTACAGAGTCTTGCCCCTCTCGGCTCAGTTACATTAATTTTTTTGACCTCTGTTTCAATTTCAAAACCCCATTTATCACTCAAACTCTCGCCTCTCATTCAATTCTCAATCATCTCAGCTAATCCCTTTCATTACATTTTCTGCTCTTTTATGAGTCAAACCCTATTCTAACTGCACTAGCAACTCGATCTCTATTTTAATCAATCTAACAATCAAATCTCTATTTTAAGTTCTATTACACACCTATTCTAACAACTTATCCCTTAGTCTCAAATAATACAATTTCTTAACTATCACAATAATGAAGTAAAGCTCATCTTTGAGAGATCCAACCCTCTCTACTAAAACTGACTTTGACCAGTGTGGTCAATGAAATTCAACTCATTTAGTTACAACATGTGAATAAACAATCACATTGTTGGCTAAGTCCAGATGCTCTTGCATCAGTTGGTAATGTCCTTGTAGTGTATGGGCCAGGGAAAAACAACTTATCCCTTAGTCTAAAATAATACAATTTCCTAACTATTACAATAATGAAGTAAAGCTCATCTTTAAGAGATCCAACCCTCTCTACTAAAACTGACTTAATGACCACTCTGGTCAATGAAATTCAACTCATTTAGCCACAACATGTGAATAAACAATCACATTGTTGGCTAAGTCTAAATGCTCCTGCACCAGTTGGTGATGTCCTTGTAGTGTATGGGCCAGGGAAAACCAGAAATCCAAATTCAAGAGTCAAAACAAAACTAGTGCATGCAGATCTTGTAGACAAAAGCAATGAACTGACAATTACAATCAATATAAGCAACAATCTTATAGACCGATTCCGTGACAAGCTTTGTCCTGGCAAAAATATTTATTACAAAACTTGTAGTGAGAAGCAAAGGGGTCTATGGGAGAGGAGATGCAAAAAGTTGTATAGTCTTAACTGAAAAAGTTCATTGCAAATAGTGCCCCAAGTTTGTAACAATTGTAGACTAGCTCCATATACAACAATAAAAAACCTTCTTATGTCAAATGAGACATATCCAATGTTTTATGTTGCAGCTGTTGTTATAGCATGCCACCAAAACAACAGGCATTTTGAGCTCAGTATCAAAGATGGCGAGACTACCCATGATAAAACTACTATAAATCAATTCTTACATGAAAACGTTCTCCAAATTCTATTGCACATTAATAAAAATTATTGCTATTATTTTTCTTTCCTTGTCAAACGACATAAAAGGAAAACATTATGTTTTCATAATTGCAATATTCCATAACTCTAATACTCAAAACTTTGCATCCAATGATAGTTGCAATTGAATGAAACTTACAAAGGCAACTTTTTGGTTATAAAGCATGAGCTTGCATCCAAAAACAAACCACTTTATCTATTCAATAATATTGTTAGAAATGGTCCAAAAGGATGCCAAATGTTACAATCTGTAGCAACAAATTTAATTGATGTTCTTAATGATAGTTGCGCAAAAGGACACTTGTTGTCGTTCATTAAATCAATGACACATGTATTTACTTGCTTGTTACTTTTACATTCTATGGACATCTAGTCTTCTGTTCAAAATCCTTATATTTTGTCTATCAAAACATATCAAACCTTAAAAATTATACTCACTTTTGAAACAAGTACAAGGGACACTCAAACCAAAGAATGTTTTCTCACCACTCTATGAGCAAATCTATGCTCAATGTTCAGATCCCGTGCTCCCAAATTCAGTAAATTGCATGTTGTGCAAAGAAAGTATTCCAACTACATATTGTCCCACTATCAATTGCATGCTAGAGACATGTTACAACAAAATAGATTGCAAATTTCAAATGCCACAACTCCAACAACTCTTTCCAATAATTGTTGGGACAAGTTTCCATGAATAAATGGAAAACATATCATCCACAATGTTCAATTTGCGAAAGCTCTCTGTTCATGGAATTTTCACTTTGAGAATCAATAACATAATTGTTGACACCAAGCCACTCTAAACAAGCTTCCATTCAACATTGTTTCCTCTGGCTTCACTGTTCTTAATGTATTTGTCTTCCTAGAACAACGCATCATTGATAAGTTCATTTATTTATTGAATACTTTGAATAACATAAATCTTTTATTAGCATTTGTTTTATTGCACTAATATTTACCTGTTACTCATTGTCTCAGATTTACTTGGACAAACTCGGATTTTGTTGCGCTACCACTTGGAAAAACTCTGATAATCGCAGAAGAACTATGCCATTACCAGTGCCGATGACACGCATATTCCTTCCATAGTGTTGTTCTTGTACAAATTTGTACCATATATATTTTTATTTACCAAAAAAACTTCAATGTTTTTGTGCCACCAACCAGAGGAAACAATGTTATTTTCCCTATGTACTAAAGTAACCAATCTTATAGCAACACTATTAATTTTTTTTTCTTATAGACAAATGTAATATGATATCGCTAGAATTGTTGCCATGGAGAAAAAAAAATATACAATCTAGCTATTAATCTTGTGATCGAGAAAATATACCTCATGATGTCTGATCTTTGATAAGTTTTCTTTGTTCATCCCAAGATAAAGGAATCATTTTTTGGTGATTTGTACCAAAGGAATCATGTTCTCATAGTAGCTATTCCGTTTTAATTTTTTTGTGTTTCGTATCAAACACTTTATGTTAGATGACGATTGTTTTAGAATTTATGGTTTCTTTAAATATAGAGGATATTTTTCTTTTCTTCTCTCCCTTTCAATGCAATTCTAATTACTCACATACTCTACTATAGCTTCAAGTGGCCTCTCTCTACTCTATTTTCATATCAATTACTAAGAGTCTATTTTTCACTTTTAACTATCCTAGTAACTTGTGGAAGCTACTGTGTGTAATTCTTGCTTCAGGTGGTGTGCAGGTACTGTTTCATTGTTGGTTCACTATAATTCCCCCCTGAATGTGAAATAAATCCTAGTCCAATACATATGTATTTCTTTGTTTTGTAATGTAATGCTAAGAAATTCTCTAATGGAAATATTGTGCTAGAGTTTGCACTTCATTATTTTCACATCTCATTGACTCTCTGATTTTTTTAAAAAGGAAACATGCTGGTTGGTTGGGCTCACCAATCCAACTCATTGTCCTCTTTTGTTTTACTCTCTTTCTACCAGTATAGGTTATAGATTTTCTATAACGCTCAATCTATTTAGTGTGGTGTGTTAATTTATATTGGTGTTTGCAAATCGAAGTAGTTCATGTGTCAACATCCAGTGGATTTGTGTATTTTCTCTTTTAGTACAATATTTGTGTTAAGTATACATGGAATGTAAATAACATATGTGAATGATAAGCATAAGATTTCCTATATTATTGACATGATATACATTTACAGTACATTGATGTAACCCTTGGATTCATATTCCAAGTGGTCTCTTGGACTCCAGTGGCTGTTCACATTCCACACCAACCCATAGAGGATTAGGTGTCCAAAATTCCTCCCCCTTAATCTGAAGGGGTATGTATGAGTCCAAGAAGATACGTGTAATACAAAATGTGCAAAAATGCATGGCAACACTAGGCTGAATATGCTCTCTGAAATGTTGGTATAAGGGGGGTGGTTTAAGGATGACCACCAACACTGGAACGCTTAGTGCAATTCCCGGAACTCTTCCAAATTTGGCATGAAGCTAAGGTCTTCTGCTATAGGAAGTTCTCCTCATGTTTTGAAGAGGGAAATCTTTAATCTTGAAAGGGAGGTCTCACCCCGCATAAAAAGGGAGAACCTCAACCTAAAAAGGGAGGTCTCAACATGTGATGGTTTAAGGATGACCACCGACTCTACAATGCTTAATGCAATTCCTGGAACTCTTCCAAAACTGGAAAGAAGATGAAGTCTTATGCTAGAGGAAGTGTCCCCACTTCTTTGAAGAGATATCTCAACCCTGCATAGATGGTTTAAGGCTGATCATGAACTGAAGGCATGCTCAGGGGCATCTTTGTCTCTGGATACAACTTTGAATCTAGTATGGCAGGTTGTGGACCAGGCTCACTTGATGTGGTTTTGAAGCTTGTAGATGACCATCACTTCCCCCCTGTCAGATACAAGGTGAGTTGATGGAGAAAACTCAACTGCAAGATTGTTCAATACTCTAGAACAAGTTTTGACATATGAATGGAATATCTTCTTGGTTGTTGAAGCCCATTGCCAAGAAGCGATCCATCCAAGTTGAATCTTTGTTCTTGCAGGAGGTTTGTTTTTGAAGCATTTGTTTTAAGAATGACTTGTTTTATAATAGTGCTTACATGGATGAAGATAAAAACAATGATCTTTCACATTGCCAAATCTGTCACAATGTTGGCATTTAACAATATGTTGTGGTTGATGTGGAAGAGGACCAAAATCGGAAACAGTTGAAGGTGAACTGTCATGAAGAAATCCGGCACTCTGAAACTGGATGAGTTTTGAGTAATCTTGGATGTGAAAGGAAACTTTCTTATCATATCCAAGACCTATTATGTGCTTGTTATGGACAAGCTCTTCCTAAGGTCTGATGATTGGCTTGGGAAGTGTAGTATGAATTTATGCTTCTGTATGCAATTTTGCTTCTTCATTGGGCACTGGATCTGAATCCACTGTAACATTATTGATTTGCTAATTTATGGGAGTTTGTATCAATGTTCTGAACAAAAATAGGTTAAGAATGATGACTATGCTTCTGCTGAAGCTCATCTTGCTTGCACTGAGATTCTAGTTGCAAAAAATCAATCTTTTCCTAAGCATTATGCAGACATGTTTTGATAATAGAAAGATTGTCCTTGTTGATATTTACCATCCCATCATCCCATCGTCATTTGACTGTATCAAAGTATTTAATAAATCTAATACATCATAAATTAGATCCATTTTCGAGGCTTTAACATATAGACTCAATGTTCCAATCAACCAGCAACAATCACTGTGATGCTCAAAAAACACTACTTTCATGAACATTACGTACTTAAGAAGTAGTCAATATAGCAAGGAATCAACACATAGTCACCCACTATTCATACCATTCCATCACATATGACCATTAAAATTTTTGACTTATGTATGCCCACCATAAAACATGTATCTACCTTCAAAATTAGTTAACACAGGTGTATACAATACAAGCCACACATATAAAAATAAACAACGACCTTCAAAGGAACATAACTCATATGGGCGCACTTAGCTCCAACATTTGCATTTTGAAAGCAGGGACAAACTTTGCAAATCCCACAGATCGTATTTCTTTTGAAACCCCCCACATAAAATTGTGCTAATCGATGATCTGTGTTGTGGAGTTTCAAATTCAAGCTAGAGCCCAAAATATCAACCAATGAATCAAATTCATGCATCTATGATATTCGGTCATCACTTCACCACATTTGTGGCCTTCAAAGCTTTCACTATAATAATAAGGCACTATGAGGAGACGTAGGCTTCAAAATTCATATGAGAATCAACCATGACAGTTGATGGGAAAACCAACACTCGTTAATGCAAGGTGACTTCAATGGACAAGACTCGCTACTTTATATAGACCAAACTGTTTGTATACGACCCCTTTCAATACGCCTTTCTTTTCGAACACTACACGACTTCTTTGCTTCGAAACTATAGTGTTATTATCCTCCCAGGAGCAAGTTCGATCCACGTAGAGTTTAGATCAGGGTCTCGGATAATTGTCTATTATTTTTCTGAACGCCATAATAGATGTTGTTAAGGAAATCTCAAAGTTGTGGCCAACTCTAGAACAACAAAGACCAACGATAGAAAATGACAGCTTGCACAGAGCGGACAACAATTGAAATGAATAGAATACTAAGTGTCCCCACTTTGTTATCCTTCTCTCGCATTATAATACCTTCTCTCGCGGGAATTTGGTCCTTTCAAAGAGTAGGAGCAAGGTGATGGTGGGAATGAATGGTGCGTTGAGCACTAGTATTGGCTCCAGCGTGGGCTAATCCCTTTGTGCCTTGTGTGGGCACAAACCTTGGTGGAATATGACTACCGATGGCTTATGCTTGCCACACATCAGCCCTTTTCAGTTCAACCCATGACATCACCAAATTCGACTCCTTTTGGTCCCCTTGTGTGCAAAGATCTCTTGGTCACAAACATTGGTCGCTTGCAAGCAATTAGTTTCTCCATAGGTTTACCTCGGAATTCAAATTGGCTAACAGTTTTGGTTAATTTAGAAATCTAATTATTGACATAAACTTGATGGTATCTTCGTTGGTCCTCATATTGGTATAACCAAAGACATTACTGGGGGCTACAAATGACAGTAGGACTTCAAATGGAGCATGTAAAGAAAATTACAATATCTGTTGTCAAACACACTAACCAAAATGGCCAAACTTGATGCAGTAGGTTCTATGTTGGGACAACGTGACACAACACCGGCTGTAGAGAAATTGTGGAGAAAGGGTGGCTCGATAAGATGGCAAAGAGCTTGATTGTTGGCTTGGCTAGTGACTGGGTTCAATTCCACTGCGTTGAACTCGCAAAGGCTACAAGGGAGAGTCAAAGAGCAAAGGGGAACCAACTAGGGAGGAGACGTTGATGCTGCGAGAGAAAGAATAGGCCCTTGTAGACTCTACAACAACGACGATTCTTCAATAAATATAACGACTCTTTGATGCAAAGAGAAGACACGAAGCATAAGACATAGAGAAAAGTAATTGGTTTATGTGCAGACAAACCAATAATGCATACAGGAAGATACGTCCAACAATCTTAATACAATGGCAGTTACACAGTAATGATAATGGTAGACCTAAGACATGGAAGGACCATGCATATTGATTGTCACACATAAATGTGTCAAGGATGGCAGGATAATGGCTAAAATTGGAGTAGGCCAAGAATAGGCTTACTGCTTTGATACCATGTTAAGTATACATGGAATATAAACAACATATGTGAATGATAAGCATTAGATTGCCTATATTATTGACATGATATACATTTATAGTACATTGATATGACTCTTGGATTCATATTCCAAGTGGTCTCTTAGACTATGGTGGTTGTTCACATTCCACACCAACCATAGAGGATTAGGTGTCCAACAATTGTATATATGAGTTATGTACACAAATGCGAAGACTAAAACTATAATGAATCTCTTCTTTTAAATGCATCAGGTAAAATTGTAGAAAATATCACACTTTATGCATTTTATTTATAACTTATTAAACCCTCGATTCCTGCCAATTTTAATGTGGGTATGATTCTTGAGTTTTAAACCAAAAATAGACATTCAATTTTTAGAATGTAACTTTTCAAAATTATTGTGATCATGAAATGCATTTATAACCTTGTTTTGAGAATCGTTGCTTTCTTTTTTGTTGATATTTTCTATTTGGAGCAAAATAGGAAAAATCTCAGCTGATGAAAACAATAGGAATTCAGTTCCTAGATTAGCTCCAGGTTGTTGGGAGGGAGTTAATGCCTCCTATATTTGATGTGAGTGAGTTAATGAGGCTGTTAGATTCTCTATGCTATATAACAGGCAACCATTCGGATGGTTTGCTAAGAGTGTGAGAGTTTTGTGAGGATTTCATGATGTAATCTACTGTTTAACTAATAAATTCCTGATGCCTATGTTTGGTGGACGTAGCCCAGATTGGTTGGGTGAACCACGTTAAAAACTGTCATATGTGCTTGATATTTTGCTGTGTGTTTATTTGTTATGCTGTGCCTCTGGATTCCAACAAGTGGTATCAGAGCATGTTGGAGGTGCTGCCTGGAGGAGCTGACTGGAGGCGCTGCGTGCGTGACTGCAGTGTATACCCTGTGCTGGTGCGGGCGTGAACCTGCTTGTGTGTGAATGCGTTAGAGCGTTGTTCGCTGTTAGACCTGGCGGACTGTGCTGAGGGTTGCTGTGCGGTGCTGCGCTGATACCTGGTGCGCCTGAATGGTATGTCTAAATTGCGTGAAGCCTGCTTTTATATTGCTGGTGCGTGGATGTTTGACAGCGTGTGCTAGTTAATTGAATACTGGTGCGTATGTAACATGTTACATTGCTGGTGTGTATGTAATACTGGTGTGTATTACATGTTACGTTGCTGGTGCGACCTCTAACTATTGTCCCTGCGCGTGTTTTTTTAAATGACCGAATGTCATGAGAAGCCCCTGCGCATTTTTTAATTCCCACTGCCCAGTTAAAGTGGTCCACTTAACGCCTGCATTTACTTACAGCATAATACAATACTCCACGATACCCATAATTCACAGTTGGCCTGCCAAGGCTGTCGTGCTTGATGCTATAAAGAGAATAAAGCCGATTCCCAATAAAAGATACAACAGGAATCCAGGTCTCTGTAGCGAAGGGTGCCAATGTGATTGAACAAGAATTGCACGTGATAGCTTCATCTCTTGATATGTTTGTGGAGGAGCTGCTGGAGATATGTTTGGCCGATATGTTTTGAAGGGAGCGAGATTTACATTTGACTGTTTGAGAAAAAAGTGGGTTTTGATAGTAATTTGACTGAGATTTCCATCCGACTATTGTGTTTGCATATACCTTGATAGTGTCCGGAGGGAGAGAAACGAATGGCATTGAAAAATTAGTTTTACATGTTGAGAGTGAAGAGCGTAAGACCTACGCTACCTGAGTTACTTCAAACAATAATTTTTTTTTGTGTGAAGTGCAAACAAGAAATTTTTTTGTGTGAAGTGCAAACAAGAATTTTTTTTTTTTTGTGTGAAGTGCAAACAAGAAATTTTTTGTGTGAAGTGCAAACAAGACCTTTTTTTTGTGTGAAGTGCAAAAGGGAAGTTTTTTTTTTTTAAAGGCAAAAGTACAGAGGCATAGGCAGTTTTTTTGTTGTGTAAAAACAAAGGCATAGGCAATTTTTTTTTTTTTTTTTTTTT
>APFE031744470.1:3222-13499 GCA_000404065.3 Pinus taeda | reverse complement strand
GTTCAGGTCGATCTTTAAGCTTCCACAAATTAATAGTATAAGCAGGTTATGGTATTTCGCTTTGATTTATATTGAATTATTGGGTTAACCTACATTAGATTTTATACATGGTATCAGAGTTGGATTTGTAGAAATTTTCTACATAATGTTTATGGATATTGGCATGTTTGATGAATATATGAATGGATTATGAATTCGTGGAATAATAAATGTTATTACAACTATTATGAGAGGGCATTAGACCTTCTTGATGATTCTCAGATAGGTATGAGATCCCTACGTTCAAATACATAATTATGACTTGTAGATTTCATACTCATGATGTGTTCAACTTAATGATTGTCATGGTAATGCTTGGTTAGGCCAAGTAATTGAACAAGTTTTGTATAGAAGGCTTTGTCTATGTTTCATCTATTGTTTTGGAAATTTTCATTAAGTTGTAGGTAGTGACCTAGACTCTATCCCTAAAAAGGTGGCACAGATTTCATTGTTTCAAGCACAAAACTATGAGAAAAAGACTGCAATCTCTCACTTGCAGTATTATGCATGAAATTCAAGGCCTACAGTCACATGGATGTAGGCTTGTGCATGTGACTAGGAGTCCAGGTCAGTGAAAATGTAATCTAACTCAGGTTTTATTCACCTAGAGAGGTGGTTTGGCTCCTATAGGTCTTGTAGCTCCTGAAGAAGGTCAATAAGGTTCGGTTTATTGATTCCACTTCCTTAACTGTACTTAGGAGGTTTAGTCATATCATCTAACTCTTTATCACATATTTACCCTAGTGGACTGGTGAACTTGGATAAGCAGTGGAGGAGGGTGTTACAAGGTGGTATCAAAGCAGGTTTTGTTCTCTTTCGGTGATATCTGATACCACAAGGTGGTATCAAAGCTCTCAAGTTCAACAGTTGAACTGGATGGGAGAAATTTGTTTACCATGCATGCATGATATTTATCTATGTGTTTGTTATGAATGCATTGTGATGGTGTTTTTTGCAGTTTATGTCATCATATTGCTAATGTGTTGGTTGAGATAGAGCAGGAGATATAGATCATCAGAGCGAGGTTGCAACACTAAACCTCGAAGTAAGAGAAGATTATCATACAGGTTTATATGCTGGGCATGCGAGTGTGTTGCTTAAGGGTTGTTATATGAACTTTAGTTATATACGTGTTTGTCATTTTATTTTTATTATGGTTACATGTATGATAGATTCTAGTTGATCGGTGTGGTCATATGTACATGCATGATATAGTCATGCATGGTAGTTAACTTCTTGTTATATGAATTGTGGTCATATGCATGATGATTATGGTCATTGAAACTAAGATCTTGATGTTACATGTATCATTCTAATATAGATTGGAATGTGTAGATAGTTATGGTTATAGTATTCACGGACGAGTTGATATACTTGTGATATTTTGTCATACTAATTTGGATTGACTACGCAGATGTGATAGTCTCCCCTAAGATAGATACACTTAGGTATGGTTTTGATTAGGTCATCTATTTGGTATGTCTAACATCGTATGCTTTTAGGTAATTTGAATGTTTGATTAATTGCATGATATGAGTATCTATCTATAATATTTCATGAATAAATGATCTTATTTAACACAATATGTGTTGAGACAGTTGATATGCACTTGTATGAAAGTGGGAGCTAGTTGTAGTATTATGATTAATTTCTGTGAATTGATTATGACGTGGTTGTTAGTCTTGGTAAGGATTATTTTAAATTAATATATATAATATAGTGATATTTGGAACATGTGGTTGATGTGTTTAAATAGCTGTAGGGAAGATATGCTTAGTATTAACATGACAAGGTAATAGTTGATTTATTTATATAACTAAAGTTTGGGTAATGTGATAGTGCACAATAAGACTCAATTGAAGCAAGGTAAAAGGTAAAAGAAAGGAATTCAGTGATAATTCCTTTGGATATGATTGGAAACTGCAATTCAAAACGAATGGGTGCTTTACATGAATACATGAAGTCTTATTAACATTGATTTTGTTTGACATCATGTGGATGTGTGTTATATTCTTGAACATGTATTTGACAAGTACAACAACAGGTTTCAATTATGGTTGGATTCATTAGGGAATTGGAGTCCCTTGAGATATGGTATGGACATTTTCAGTTACAAGGTAGCATGCTTGGCACAACAAGGTAAGGTAATCGGTATATTATTGTGTTTATTTATGCATTCACAATTATGTGTTTATGGAAGTATGATGCAGGGGATTTCATGGCAAAAGAGATTTCCATGAAATCTTGAAGAATATCAGGTTGATATTTCCCTTGGATAGATTAGGAACATATTGGATTGAGTCATGGTGTTTGTCGATAGTTTTTCTTTCAGTTCTTTGTTGCTTTTTTGCGCTTGATTTTAAGTTTTGTTTATGTCTGATGCAAGGCTTTGCCACTTTGTTTGTAGTGATTGTATTGTTGTTGTATTTCCTCTTCTTTTTTTCTTGATATTGTCTGTTATGTCTTCAGGTTCTTGGGAATTGGTTGGGGAAAGAGGAATTAAATGGAGCATGGGGTGAGTTGAAATAAATCCAATAGGTAATGTAAGACCCAGATGAATCTCGGTGCATGAGTAAAGGGTAGATGAAGGAAAGAATATGATAATAGGTTGGATTGGTTGGGTCCATTGGGGTAAATGGGTTGTGGTAGGAGAGTCATAAAAAAAGTAACTAGGAAAGGTAAAGTAAATGGATTTGAGGAGTCATATTCCTTGGCTAAATTGGGAATTGTTGTTCTCAATGTTGTGCATGTTTTGCATGGATAAAGGGAGTTCTCTTAACCTTTACGTTATGATAACTGGTAATTGTGTTGTGATTATGATTATATATGTGTGTGTGTGTAATTCTCTGATAGGTCATCACGAATCGTGATTGTTTTATGCAAATGTTTATATGTACGTATGTTGTTGTCTTACAGGGTCATCAGTGAGTCATGATTGTTTTATGTTGATGTTTATATATGTGTGTGTGTGTGTGTGTGTGTGTGTGTGTGTGTGTGTTTATCAGGCAGAATCGTCACGGATAGTTCCTGTGGAGGAATGGTTTCTTATGCAAGTGAATGGCATGAAGAGGTTCCTAGTCATATTAGGAATCGAGTGGGAAGAGAATCCCTAATAGATCTATGAGGTTAGTGTCATGGGATATGAATTGATATTATGTGCTTATATTATGCCCATGTTTATGCTATGGTAGTTAATATTGAGAGGTACATTAGCGGAATGAAAGCAATGTGATCTGTGACATGCTGGGACAAGCATGTATAATAGAGTGACACTACAAGAAAGGTTGCATGGTAGAGTGTGTGGTCTTTTGATGTGTAGTAATTTTGTTGTATATATGTTGTACATGTTGTGCTTTGTACATATGGTGTTGTGTACATGTTGTATATTAGTGCTATGTACATATGGTGTTTTGTACATGTTGTATAGGAGTGTTACGTATATATGGTGTTGTGTACATGTTGTATAGTGGTGGTATGTACATATGGTGTTCTGTACATGTTTAATAATAGTGTTATGTACATATGGTGTTGTATATATATTGTAAATGCAGTGTTGTGTGCATGTCGATATGCATTGTTGTGTATATATAATGTTGTGAGGGTGTTGTATGTGTGTTATTGTGTACATATGGTGTTGTGTGCATGTTGTATATGCAGTGCTATGTACATATGGTGTGGTGTGCATGTTGTACATGTGGTGTTGTATGAATGTGGTGTTATGTACATGTGGTGTTGTGTGCATGTGGTGATGTGTACACATTGTGCAGATAGTGTTCTGTACATGTGGTACTGTGTACATGTTGTGTTGGTGGTGCTATATATAGGCAGTACTATGTACATGTTGTACATGTGGTATTGTGTGCATGTCTTACATGGTATGTTGCGTACATGTGGTACTGTATATATGTATTGTGTAGCCATGGTATCATGACATGTGTATTCATTGTGTTGTACTCCATGTACGTATATGTATTGTATTCTACACATGGTGTAGGTGTATGTATTGTGCTGTGGTGTACACTGGGTGTAGGAATATGTGTTGTGTTATACACCAAGTGTAGGTGTGTGTGTTGTGTTGTACACCGAGTGTAAGTTTATGTGGGGTACACGGGATGTAGGTGTATTCATTGTGTGGTTTTGTATGCCATGTGTGATTGTATGCATGTGGTGTTCATTGTGTGTATGTGTACATGGTAAAGAAAAGGCATTGGGTGTTTGTCAAGTTTGGAAACCGATTCAGTGAATGTGTGGAAAGGACAAAAGACAAAGTTAGAAGAAAAGGACCGATTGAAGGATACATATGAGTACTTTATTTTAATTTTATTATGCATATGATATATGAATTTGATTTATTATGGTTGTGTGTGATATGTGATTTTGATTATGTTATTTGTGTTTTGAGCTAGCCATATGTGATATGTTTATACATGGTGATTTGATCAAACAACTAGTTTGACTTGTTGTGACAGGAATTAAACAAAAGTGTACCTTATTGATAGGCCACCAATGAGGTATGGATTGAATTTCTTTCAATTCATTGTAAATCCAATGGAAATTATGCACTTGGGATAGGAAATCATGGAAATGCATGTTTTGGGTGGTTGAAACTAACTGCAAGAATTAGCATAAGTAGAAAAAAGAATGTGAATGGGAAGCAGTATGTTGGTAAAGCACTTTGAGAGTAGGGCCATTGTGTGACATTGGTACCCAATAATTCTCGTTTATTTTCATAACCATGTTATGACTGGTATGATGGTTTTGAGGCAGGGATATACCTTGGTTTTTGGACCATTCGAGGTGAGGAAATCTTTCCAAGAAAGGGGTCGCCCAAGGGACTGTGTAGCAAAGAAGGGTATGCCTATGGAAATTGGAAGGTGTGTGACTGCATGGAAGGGGTTGACCAAATTTCCAAATATATTCTGTAGCAGAGAAGGAAAGGCCGAGGAATGATTTTGTTTGGTCATTAGCATTACCAGATGGAATCATATGCACATTGGGAGTGTTCCCTAGAGAAATGAGTCAGTAACCATTCACTAAGAGGAAAAGTGGTGCAGGATTGTAGTGTTGGACATTAGATGTAGATTTGACTTTGGTAGTGGATTTTAGACTTCCTAAAAAGGAGGTGAATCCTGGTAATACCTTTTAGGGTGGAGATGTGAACCTTTAGATTCCTTTGTTGTTGATGCGGGTATCACATCCTTTTATTTGTTGGTTAAGCAAATATGTATATGTGTATATGTATATATTATTGTAAATATTGTATCGAGCTATCTTATAAAGCTCCATAGACAATATGGCTATTTCCTAGTTGAAAGAAATGTGTATGAGTATATATGTGGTTGTTATTGTAAATCCCGTAATGAGTTGTGTTATAAAGCTCCAATATACGATATGTTTGTCATGTTTCAACAGTGATAATTGTAAATATTGCAACAAGTTTTATTATAAAGCTCCATGGGTAGTATGTTTTGTTTTTAATGGGCCTTGTTGGTCATAGGTGTCATAGAGCATCGAGGACATTATTCCCCCAAGGGGGAGGGTTCTATAATATCTCCAGTTAAAAAGCCATGTAATAAAGTTAATAAAGGAAAAAAAAGACCAACATAATTGGACATGTATTCCAACTTGAATGATGGGAAAATATCATAGTGGGTGTAACTTTCGGTTTATTATGGCTAAGGAAATTGGTAAAGGAATTGGAAAAGGATTTCAAATGGAAAAGATGGATTAATTGGAATTTATTTATGAAAATAAAGGAAAATAGGAGAAAAGGAACATGAAAGGTTACAAATTTGCATGATAAACATATTGAAGGGAAAATAGATTAAAATGAGAAAAATATAGGCCTTAATGATAAAAAGTCTTCTGAGGATTAGTTCATGGCTTTTGTTTGTTGGTTTTTGTGAGTTTCAAATTTTGACAATTCTATGGTGGAGCTCTATATTCTATTCTCTCTCTCTCTCTCACTCTTGCACACTTAGAGTTTTCTTGGAGAAGTCCTTGAACTTTGTGGCATACCTTGGATTTGGAGCAAGAAGGAAAAGGAATATTAGGAAATCACAACAAGATAACGAGCTCAACAACCACAACAAGTTTTCTTTATAGGTATCGAGTTGCATATAAGAGTTCCTTGTTATTTTTGGCATGCATGGTGTATGCATGTGGTCATTTGATTATGATTTTTCAATAGCATGGAGGATTTCCTGGATTGAAAATGGTTTTTCCTAGCCTTGCTATTTCTTGGATAGCCATGGTGTTGGGAGTTTTCCCTTTTTCTTTCTTATTGGTGCTCATGTTCCTTATGGTTGTGGGTTGACTTATTATTTCTTAGAGCCATGGTTGAACAAATGCTTTAGAAGCCTTGGAAAAAATTGGGTTGAGTTACCAGTACTAGAAGCCTTGGTTGGATGAATGCTCTGGAGGACTTGGTGGGTTGAGTTACTTACCTTGTGGCCTTGGTTGGAAAAATGCTTTGGAGCCCTGTGACAATTGTGAGTTGAGTTACTGGTCCTGGAGTTGGGCTGGAACAAATGCTATGGAGCCCTGGACAGCTTAGGTAGAGACTGATCTGGTGATGGTTAGTGATGTTTGACCATGAGGTGGAATCACTTGTTGAGGGTTTAGGTGGTTTAGCCTTTGGAAGCCTTGGTTTGGTTTTGATTGGTTTATTCCATGAGATCTCGCGTTCATGCTTGGAATATGGCACGCGAGTGATTGACTAAAAGAAAGATTCAGTTAGCCCAATCTATGGTAAGGTGGTATGTGGAAGTCTCTGACATGGTTTGTATTTCCATAAGACAATAAGTGGTATTTCTATTGTGATCTATGAGAATATTTATTGAATATGATAGTGATATTATGGCCGAGTTTCCATGGTTTATATGTTGGTTATTTGATGGTTTCTATTTTGGTTATATGATGTGTAATACCTCTATGGCTCTTGACATGTTTTCTGGATGCATGGACTAATAGATGTTATTTCAACTATTATGAGAGAGAATTAGACCTTCTTAACCATTCTAGGATAAATATGAGATCTCTATGTTCATATATGTAATTATGACAAGTAGATTGCATGTTCATGACGTGTTTGACATAATTACTAACATGTTCAGGCCAAGTCCTTCATCACATTTTGTATGGAAGGATTTGTCTATGTGTCATCTATTGTTTTGGAAAGTTTCATTATGTTCTAGGTAGTGACCAGAGTCTAAGCATGAAAAGGTGGCACAAATTTCGTGGTTGCAACTGAAAAAAACTAGGAAAAAAAGACTTGATTCACTCCCTTGCATGCTTATGCATGAAAATGGAGACCTGCAACCACATGGATGTAGGCATGTGCATGCGACTAGGAGTCCAGGTTAGAGAAAACCAATCTGACTCAAGGTTTGGGCACCTAGAGGGGTGATTTAGCTCCCATGGGTCTTGTAGCTCCTGAGGAAGGTCAGTAAGGTTTCATCTTATCGACTCCACCTCCTTAATTGTACTTAGGAGGTTGATTCACACCATAGTAACTCGTCCTCACATATTTACCTTCGTTGGCCAGTGAACTTGAGTAAGTGTGGGAGGAGGGTGTTACATAGAGTTGCTCAATTACAATCCTATTTTTTATTCCTCTCCTGCACATTGGTTGATATTTTCATTACTACCATCCATACTACTAGAAAGTGTACTTCATACATGGCTTGCCATACTTCATAGGATAGGTCTACTTGATCAATCTCATCTTCTGTTGCATCAAAATTACTTGGCCACTACAGCTAAATTAATTTAATGAATGGGATTTTGAGCAATCTCCCATACTGATAATTAAATATTAGTCAAATTACATAATTAAGGGGTTATTCCATTAAAATCTACCTGCACACACAACATGGCTATCTATTCCACTTCTAATTTTTATTTAATTCCTCGCGTGAGGGACACTGATATATGGTGATTTTGCTTGGAACCAAGGCCATTAATTAACCTTACACATCATGGTCCCTTCTGCCTTGAATTAGCCATTTCCTTCCATTCTCAATTCACAATTGTTGACCCACTTAAGTCTGTTACCCAACCTCCAAAGGTCCTCCATATATGGCACAAGTGCCAAGCTTTTCCCAAGGCGCCAAAGTGTTGCCAAATATAACTATGTGGCCAATTTTTTATTGGATCCCCTCTCATGCTAGTGCTTAGCCCTTTTATTCCTCTAGGTGCCCCTTTTTCATATTCAGCTAGAAGGACCATAGTCATAATAGCACACAAAAACATTGTAGCACTAACACCTAGGCACTTTTTCAACTATATCACCGAGGGATTATTTTCTTCGTTAACATATTCGCACCCTTAGTATAATTTTCCACAATAGAAACACTACCTATGATCGTCAACTAAGCTTATAGGTGCTAAGTTGCCTACACCCTTTGTGAACCAAATTCCCTTTATTAATGGCTCTGCACCACTAGTCTCATTTCTACTTGAAATGACCAAGGCCCGGTGCAAAGGTCGGGGCTCCCAAGCCCAAAAATTTTATAAACACCACAAAGAAATTCTTTCAGGTTCCTCTTAGTAGGCTTAGTTATCGCGTGGGGTTCGCCCAATGCAATCACTGGCCAATCAAAGGCATCGTCAGGATGAGTTGTCTGACTGACCTGTCCTAGTGCTTACTGTGTAGTGCATTAATTTTTTGAACCATTAAAAAAGTTATGGGCTTTGCCTGGAGGGATGAGTTCTACTAGTGGGGTCCACCCAATGCATTCTGCATTGGCCTGTGCTTTGACACGTCCACGTATTCCCAAATCCTAGTTAGCCCACTGGTTCCTCTATGCACATGACTCAAACCTTCCAAAGTAGCCCTTCTAGGATGTTGTCATTCTTACATCATCAACCCCAAGTGGTTCCCCTTGTGTGGTGACACATGTCACCCAGATTTGGCCCATTAGGCCACCTAAAAAAATTGAATCTTCATACCATGTGTCCTTTGTACAACTATGTAATGCTAACATTATCTACCACCATCATCTCTAGAGATTTAATCAAATGTTTCCACTTGTCCTACCAGAGGAGACAGAAAGGGTCCCCGAGACCTTGGTTTTGTGAGCAATTTCCTTTATTAATAAAAAACCATTGTGCTCAACAAACCAACCTCAAAATAACTCCATTGTGGTTTGTGGTATTAGGAGGAGTGGTCCCAGTGTGGTTCTCCACCGTTGATGTATGCGATCGGCAGTATGGGAAGACACCTTCCAGAACCTCGAGGTCTGACAAAACATCCACATCAAGGGATGTTAGAATGTCGTCACATGGCCTAATGGCTATCTCCCAACTCGCTTAGGTCTCTGTTGCATTTTTCTTTGATATCCCTCTGAGAAATCCTTTGAGGGATTTTCTATCATTGTGGGACCCTCTCGATGCCTTTATTATTGGTCGTCTCTACCAACCATATCGCCACTGTCATCTCACTCAACTCCTCATTGATATGCACTCTGCCTTCGTTGCCTAGAGCCTATATCCAAGTGTATTCGTTGTATGCATCTTAAGGTTGTGTCGGGGTTATTTTGTTGGGATTCATCCGACAAGCTAGGATGTCAAGTGGGCTCCGTCTGTGACCAATAAAAAAGGATTCACTTCTTCGTTTCCTATGCCACATCCGCTTGACTCTTCCTTTAGAGGCTCCATTAGCAATTCCACCAACTCTAGCCACTGCCAAACTTGGTCAAACCTTTTACCTAAGGTGACACTTAACTCTTCTATCATGGACTTAAGGTCACCAAGCTGATCTCTTGAGACATAATATCCTCCAAAGTCTAGGACTACCTAACCATCTGTTGAAGCCCCAAAAATCAGGTCGACAACAAGGGGGATATCCACCCGGTCCGCACCTTGGTTGGCGGCTCCTTATCCGTTTGGTATAGCGGGTCTGACTGGGGATAATGGGACCAGTTTCCCAATCTAAGGGTGTGTGTGTGTGTGTAGAGTTGGATGATGCTGATCTAAGAGTACTTTAAAGCTAATTTAATTCGAATTCTTAAACTAAGTCTATGCTATTGTAATCTAATGAGAAACAACACATCTAATCTATGCTAACCCGGGGTGTATATCTTCTATTATGCGATCTAAAGAGATTTCAAACAATAACTAGTAGTAAAGATCATTCAGCTATCATAAGAATAGAAATCAGTTAAGATAAACCACTTTGCATAAGAAGTTAGGCAAAACAGTTGTGAACAGCATATCGCATAATAAGTTATTCATAT
>APFE031744467.1:49566-69914 GCA_000404065.3 Pinus taeda | reverse complement strand
GGCTTGCGCTTTTCGTCGTTGGTTTCCGACTTTTCTGATTTCTCCTTAGGAGCTTTATCTGCTTTATTTTTCTTCTTTCCTTTCTTCTTTCCACTGTTTTTTGATTTGACCGTAGATGTCTCTACGGCGTGACTATCGGCAGAAAGTTCGGGAGGAGAAGATTCACCTGTCGGGGAATCAGGTAGGGTGATTATGGGAGAAGAATTCTTGGAAGATTTCTTCTTACTTTTGGTGTTCACCGTACCGATCATACCATCAGCGACATGAGATCCTGAAGGCGGAGCAGTGATTTGCTTGGAACTAGGAAGATCTGGGATCTTCTCGTGTAAGGTACCTGACTGAGTATACACCAAGTCAAGGTACTGAGCCTGAGCAATTACTTGCTCTTCAGTGACTACACCAGCCTTAGCTACATCTTCAGTAATCTTCGGTAACAATTATTTGACAAACCATTCAGCTAAGATTTGGTCCGGAATAAAGACTTCACTAACCTTCGTCGACGTCTCCACTCATGAATATGATCTGAAATATAGGTGGATGTCGATTGTTTTAGTGAAGTTAATAATTCCGTGCCGTTATCATATCTGACCGGCAACTGAAAATGAGTTAAAAAAGACGTAGCTAACTTAAAGTTGTAAAAAGAGGCCCGTGGCAACTCAATGTACCACTTGGGCGCGAGACCAATGAGCGTACGCTGAAAAGGACGTAAACGGATCGAATCATCCGAGATCGAATTGGATGCACACCAGAGATGGTAAGTCATCACATGATTGGAAGGGTCCTCTCCAGGCTTACCTTCTAACTTAGGTATGTCGCTGGGCAACTTGCTAGGCATTGATGGCCAATATGGATAATAACTGATTGGATCATTTGTAAGACGCGTCAAGTATGGTAAATCGAGAGTTGCGATAAAAGGATTGCCGATTAGGATCTCGAAAAATTGGGGTCATTAAACCAGCCCAGGAGGAGGATATCCAGGATAACCTGGAATAGGATTTGCATTAGGAATATTATATCCTCTTGGAAAACCAGGATTAACCGGACCGTACTGGGGTTGCTGAGGTTGTTGATAAGTGTACCCAGGATACGGTTGATACTGGTAAGTTGGTTGCTGAGCAGCAGGACCATACTGAGGTTGGTACTGTCCCTGATACGGAGGTTGAATAAATTGGGGTTGAGATGTAACCACCGTACTCCCAGCAGGCATCTGGGCCGAAGTCTGAACTGAGGGACCAGACTGAGGCACAGGGATCTGAGGGAGGGATACAGGAATAGTAGAGACCGGAACTGCCGATACTCCAGAGGAAGTTGGGGTGGATAATAGAGATGTTGAAGTATGCACTACTATCAAACACTATATCTTGAAATTTCTATATCCCATGTATTGTCATGTGGTTTTAATGTTTCAAGAATGTGTTTTGTTCACAACGATGAAGCATGCAACTAATGCATTATGTGGGCAGCCACATATATATAAATACATTATCGTGCCTTTGATGCATGGATGGAACACAAAAATATGATCGCACACCCTAGGGAGATGTGGCAGGGACAAATGTTGCATTTGGGAAATGCGATTTGAAGAAGGTCAAACTCGGAGAAGTCACAAAGTCGCATGGTAGGCAAGTTGCACCTGTAGGTCACATCAATGAGGTTATCCATTGTGATTTTGCAACTTGTAGGTGGTCTTAATCACATAGGGATGGTCGCACTTTGGTCAATAAGGAAGGTCACATTTTAGTACGATAGTTCCCTTGGCGACTTGCAACTTCCAACCAACTGAAGTTTTGGCCTACACTACATACTGTGATTTGATGTAACATGAGAGTATTGGTAGTGGGTTACCCTACATGAGCTTCCTCTTGTAAAAAACTAAGTCAAAATAGAGAAATTTGGAGGCTATGTGACAACTCCCAGAAACAGACAATATGTCAGTGACACAACGATATGCATTTCATTGCGGGATTGAAAATATCTCCTGAGAAACTATTGATCAAGAAATTTCTCACTGTAACTCCCATCCCCCTTCAATTGGTGTGATCAACTTCTCCATATGAACTGCAGTCGCCTTGCTTTCCAAGGACAAACTCTTTCCATTGTAACGAGAATGCTTAATATGCATGTACTCTTGGATAACCCTAACAGGTTTAATACGTGGAATATCCATGATACCATGTGTTGGCATGATGCATGGATTTTAAATGCCATATGGGGATGGCTCTTTGGATTTTTAGTGGACTTGAGCAAATAATATTTTTTCCCAAGTGCACCATTGTTCCCCTTTTATTCTATGCAATGACTTTGTTTGCACATACCATTAGGA
Source organism: Pinus taeda (assembly GCA_000404065.3). Lineage (NCBI taxonomy): Eukaryota > Viridiplantae > Streptophyta > Pinopsida > Pinales > Pinaceae > Pinus > Pinus taeda. Next base: position 67,591 of record APFE031744467.1, on the reverse strand, counting down.
CATTCATTGGGGCACTTCCTTTTGATGTGTTTTTCCCTAGAAAACATCAATGCCCTCTTTGAATGGTTCAATGCATAAACTATCATTGATTGTTACGATATTGCATCTCGAATGTCTCAGGGTTATTTTAAAAGGTGCAACAATGTTTGAATGGTTTCTTTTCTTTTGAAGTAGCAACACATTAGTAAATAGACTTCATTCCTTTGGGTTGAGGGATTCAAAAAACATTGTTTTGATTTGGCATGCCCATTGCATGAATCCTAGTATGTCTAATTAACATGTGCCAACTATCTTGGATTTTTTCTCAGAACAAGCTTCATGTGACTAGCACCACCATCATAATTCTTGTTAAATTCAACCCTAGTGTAAAGCTGAATAGATACCATGGCATGTATTTCACATTTAACAAGGTTTAGAAAATTTTCCTATGATAAAATGTCTTGAAAGTATTTCTCCTTACCATGTGTATCTTAAGTGTTCCTTTTCCAGGTATTTGTTGCCCTATTCGAATGGTCTTACCTCCTTTGTGCGACTTGTGCCTTATGGATAATTTAAGAGTGTGTATTGGTTTTGTATTTTGGAATTTTGTAAGACATTGTGTTCGATACCTTGTTACATTAAAAGAACACTTGCTTTATTCAAAATAATTATTTGTGGTCCCAAACACCTTCTATAATGAGCTAAAATTGATATCAATTGTCAACAGGCTCTTCCCCTTTCGTCATCGCATCATACCATATCTGAAAGTTTTCAATTCTTTCTTTAATTAATGTATGCATTCATTTCCTTTACTACTTTGTATGTTGTGTTTACAATAATTCCAAGCCCTCCATTCTTCTAATGTTTGAGTGGTGTCATGTCAAAGTTTTATTTAATGAAAGTGTTGCCTCGTTTGATGTGTAACCAAGCCACCTTTACTTATGTTACTGAAAGGAAAGTGAAACAAAAAAAATTAATTTACCAAAGTGATACTTTTCATGTGAGACCATGAAAGCAAACAAATAATAATAAAAAAATAATTTACTTAATGAGCATGAAATTGTTGATAGTGCTACACCCGCCAACATTCAGGGGATCACCCCAATATGAAGTCCCCAATAGACCTCACGACGTTTGGAATAAGAGTCCCAATGGTGGGTGGTAATGTTATGCCTTGACTGTGAAAACGCGCAGAGTGAAGTATGATAAATTTGGGTGAGAGCAAGTGAGTGATCCTGTTGAAAGTCAAGTACCATGCATGAAGGTTCCAACACACGAAGGGGAAAGGAAGTGTGCCCCTTGGAAGCCTGTAATAGTACGCAGCTTGAAAGGAACACACGAGTGTAATTACATCACAATCTAAGATGCCGAATAGTCCACAAGTTAACGCGATGAATTAATATAACAACACACATTCAACAAGATTCATACAATGCAAACGAAATAATTCATAAGCATAAGTGTAAGTAAAATAGCATACATTCAAAATGCAACAAGAATAGCCCTACTATATTCACAACATATGCATGAAAGTGTGTTGGATCTGATTTTTATTATAAATGAAAGTTCCATTGATACATACACCATTGACGACCACTAGGCCCAATAGTGGAGCATTAAAGCCAAGAACACCTGCTCCTCCAAAGGAGTATACTCGCTTTGTGCTACGGATAGTCCCAAGCTCCTTCTAAGTGTAAGCCTAGCCAAAATATTGGCTCCCAAAAGCCTGTTGCATGAGTTATGAGGTTCTATTTATAATAAGAGCAAGTGACTCTTTAACTCTCCTTGTGACCTTTGGACTAACCCCATGACTCTTCAAATTCTTTAAAAAAGGACTCACTACATTACATCATGACTCTTGATACTCCAACATTGACACTTGGAATTTCATTTACAACATAATTACAAATAATATTACATTTTACACTTGTACCATTATAAGACAAAATATGGCAGAGACAACTTGACAACCTAACAAGACACAACATTATGATGCTTGAGTTTGGGAAAAATCTAGCTCAACAACTTCCATTTGATGCTTCTTGGTCACATATTAGTGTCAAGCTCGATACTGTGTGGTGACATAACCAAAATGCATGATGGTGTATGGCTAGAAGCAAAATCTAGCCTCCATGGCAACCACGTACAATGTCTTGGAACTAGTTTCAAGTTCATTCTGAAGCATGAGCAACATTTTTCTAATTTGAGCAGGACCACCAATGTAGTTCTGCATGTTCTATCTGTTTAGCTCCAAATCTTCCTTGGTGCAAATTTGTCTCAACTACTCCAAGTTCTCTTCGATCTCTTGTCGAACTTGGTTCCTGGGTTTGGATTTGGTGAGCAAACAGATTGATGGGATGTTGTTTGTTTTCACTAATACATCCAAACTACTGAAAAACCATGCATATGAGGCCTGAATGCTACTAATAAATGAGACCATGCATATGAGGCCTGAATGCTACTAATAAATGAGGTGGTATGTTTGTTGTTTTGCATTAATATGTGAACTCTCACTTTCTCCAACTCTGCATGTGGCTTCATTTTCTTCACTAAGTCAAGTGGTGCCCCTTTCTATCACATTGCCCATTCTTGCACATAGGTGATGGCAAATTGTATATTTTTGATATTTTTAGAAAAAACTTTGTTCTGCTGTAGTAGGCCATGCAAACGGATGACTACTTTATGTACGATCACAAACCCATCACAGAGCTTCCGCATGGTTTCTCCAAGTGTTGATACTTCAGCAAGTATTACTGCTATCATTTCCTCCAAGTAACCCTGTGTGGAAATTGCACTCAATGCTGCTGCACAGAGTTGTTCTGCCTCTTACCTGACAACCTGCAAGTTCTATGCCAATTGCTCATTCTTGGGCATCAAATACTGAATTCTTGATAATGTTGCTCCCGAAAAGGCCAATTTTGCTTTGATAATGGAATTTGGATGCTTCTTGGTGTCCTCCACTGTCACCCTTTCTCTAACAAATTCAAGTGATGAGTGATCATCCAGAAAATTCTTTTTTCGTGCTTGTATAATCATCTTTTGGAACTCAGCAAATGACATATTGTACACATCCATTACTATATCATCGTCAAGGGGAACAACATCCCCTTCCTCTATCGAGGTTGGCTCTGTTGCTAGAGGTGGTGGAGACTGAATGGTGAACTTTGGTGTGTTCGACATTAGATCGAAATCTTTATTTTGTGGCTCATGTTCCATCTCCATGTCTATTACTTCAATCAAGTGCTCAATCTATTGAGAAAGCTCTCGATCCTACATATGTTCACCTTCCTCCTCAGTTGCTGGCTCATTATGTTCCTGCTCTTCAACCTATATTGGCATTGTTTATTCTACCATTACTCATTGCCTTTATTCTTCTTCCTACTTATGTTTCTCTTCTTGTTCTCTCCTCCTCAACTCATGTTCTTCCTTAATCTTCTATTCTGCCTCCTGCAACCTCAGTTCTGCTTCTTGCAACCTCTATTTTTCTCTCTTCCTCCCCTCTTCTCTTCGTATCCTCTGCTTCCTCTTTGTTTTTGTTTCTAAAGTTGATTTCATTATAATAGGATCTGATTTCATTTTGAAACTTTTTTCCCCCTCCAGATTGTCGAAAATATTCCTCTTTCCCTTGTCCTGCATGGGATTGTTACCTTCTGCTGTTGTTTCTTCTGGAATTGCTACCATCTATGGAGTATCCTATGAAGTCCCTGCTAAACTTGCCAACTCATGGAGTCTAGAGGCATTGTAGCAATTCCTCCATGGATCCTCCTCTAGCCAATTAAATTCCCTGTTGATTCATTGAAAGTAAATTCTTTCACAATGATATCCACAAATACCACAAGGATCATATAGATTAAATTCCCACGTACGAATGAAAACTTGACTATCTCCTTTACCTCGATATCCACGAATTTCAAGTTCTTTATCTCGTATAATCCAATTTGCAAAGAAATAGTGGGCCATGGTGCTTGCTTCTTCCTATGCGAAGTTGTTGACAACCCTTTGGCAAGATCATATGAAACTTCTTGCATGACAAGCTTGTCCGCGACATACATTGGTAAAACATGCAAAGGCTTCTCTTCGTTGAACACTCTAAGGAAGGTTCCACCTGGTGAGACATACCAATCTACGATGTCTACTATCGCCTCCATTACTCGTGACATCCAAGGTGGATATTCTTCAAAGATGAGCTTGTAAAGTGGGATGTTGTCAATTAGTTGTTCCATTACTCCTCGATGACTACAATCTGAAAGCAACTTGAAATAGATATGCATGGAAGATTCTCCAGTTCATGCTAGGAAACTAATTCTATGCACGGATTGCATCCAATAAATATGCAGAAATGTAAAACCTTTCTTTCTCACCTTTGGGAGGACTCTAGGCCTATGCTACATGGGCTCTCAACTATCAAGCCAACAGATCTGACCAATTGAATGAATTCCCCTCGTTCACAACCCAGTTCCATAAGACTACCCACCTTTAATAGCTTTTTCACCCAACCTTTGACAATGTCTATTATGTTCAAATAATTGTTGGTGGCATAGAAGAATGAGTCCATAAGCTTCACAGGCTTGGGAAAGTGATACATGCGCTGATACTCTTCTACCCAAAAGGTGACAAGCTTATGTCCGCTAGCACTGCTCAATGTCATGGTATTCTCATCAATGTGTGAGACAATCCAGCTAATGATATCTGCACATGGGAATGTAAGGTACCTACACGCAACCTTGTGTAGTTCTAACTACCTGATACTGAGATAAACCTGTCAATACTCTAGATCTGCCTCAAGGCTCTTTGCTAAAAGAGTTTCTTTAACTTGTTTCCATGTGAATTTTGACCCCTTTTCTATAAATAAGTGAGTGTTTGCATACACTGGAAAGTCTACTGATGTTTGCTCAACTGCTTCCCCAATATTGCTTTCAGTGGTCTCTTTTGAAGCAACTCTATTTGGTGCCATGGTAACAATGAATGTTGGAGAGAAGTGCCTCACAAGTGTGGTACCTATGGGATAAAAAATACACTCATGGAAAGCAAACATTAGCTTCATCAAATCTACCTTCAAAGCATGATCAAGTAGAAAAACGCGCAACTGGAGAGAAGGATTGCACATTTTTTTATCAACAAGGGATACTGGCTGACTGTGGGGATTGTGCACTATGTATTCCCAACAACCAAGGATGAAGCTTGAGGCTTGGGACTACGCAATGCACAACCCCATCCCAAGCAGAGACTGGGAGAGACTGCACATTGCACAGTCTCAGTGCCAAGGTGACATGCTAAGCCCTAGGGCTGTGTAGTGCCTAGTTGGGCTAGCATGTAATGCACACTACACAATTCCATAAGCCAAGCTTGTGGTTTGAGACTTAGGATTGTTCTGCGCCCAGCTGGGCAAGGAAATATCTGGCCAAAGCAAGTGCATATTTTCCCCGTGGAAGTGTGAAAAACGAGCAGAATTTAGTGATGATGCAAGTTTGAGTGAAAAAATGAATAAGTATGAATAAATCCATGTAGATCAAGTGCAACAACTAATCAAATAGAAGTAAAATCAAGTATGTGAAGAGAGTCGCTGCAACGATGACCATCGGTGAATAAACAGGAAAATAGATGTGACACTTGTGAAAGGCAAAAAAATACTTAGAACAACACTTCTACAAGTTAAAAGAAATTGAAACACCAACAACTATGAAGATAAATAAGTAAAACAACACTCACACAAGCGAAACAAGAAAAGGCGACAAAAAAGCAACAAAAGACGACAAAAGTGAAACTCACCCAGAAATAATGGATTATATTAAATAATGCATTAATTTTTTATCACCTAGGGCTTGTATAATGGGTGTTAACATGAGATTATGCTTATTATTTAATAGAAATACATGAATTTTGAAAGAAACTATAGTGAAATGGTCAATTCTTTATGATATTTAACATGATATAAATGACACAAAAATATAATTATTTAGAATAAAATTTGACATAGTACAAGCTTCATGTATTTGCATGATAATTTCAAAATAAAGTTTAAGTTTTTCAAAGAGAGGGAGCATGTGATGCCCCATTTTGTATGGATTTATTTTCTATAAAATTTGGATGTTTGTCCTTCATTGACTTGATGACTTGTCTTATATGTGCCTTGCAAACTAATGAATTTTATGCTTTATTTTGGACATTATGTAGACTACTTGTGTGTAATATATGTGGATGAGTGCATATGCATGTGACATGCATGTTGTTCTTTGATGATGAGATGATATTTGTATTCTTGTTTGTGGAACTAATTAAAATTTGTAGAATGTTGTTGACGTGATTATTTTATGGTTGTTCCACACATATTACTACATAAAACTAGTTTAGAATACAATAGGATCTGGAGTGCGCTCACATTTTTTGGCTCCCTCCTTATTCCCCAATTGTCTACACAATGGTAGTTACATTTTTTAAAGATGTATGCCATTAAATTTATCTCATGCTCTTATTAGGTAAATTGAGTATCTAAAATCTAGTTATATATATATATATATAGACACACACACACTTTTGACATAATATGGCTTTAATTTAGTTTTTTAATATATAATATTAATTACATTTTTTTAATTTTTTTAATATACAATCAATATTAACATGTGTGACAATATCCATGCAACATCCATGTCATATTGGATGATTCTACAAGTTTTCAATAATTTTTTTCAAAGCTTTAATATCTAGCAAAGATTTACATTTAAAGTTTGAATAATCCCTATTTATTTATTTTAAAGTCAAAAGTTTCGGAAATCTTTAATTGTTTTTTTACAAAGTCAAAGTTTGAATTAAAAGTTCAAATCAATTAACAAGGTTCACTGCAATCTTTATTTGTTTTTTAATAAAATCAAAGTTCGAATTAAGAGTTCAATACAATTAACAAGGTTCACTGCAATCTTTATTTGATTTTTTATAAAGCCAAAGTTTGAATTAAAAGTTCATTACAATTAGCAAGTTCACTAAAAATGAGGTTTTTTTTCTTTTTTTTGTCATTTATATCTATAGCACCATCGAGCCCATGAGTTGGACTCATTACTTAGTAACTTAGAGTTTACTTGTCATTTGCAAGTTTGACTCATCCATGAGTGGTTGATAGATAGTCAAACATAATACCCAATGGACATTCAGACTTGATAATCCAATTATATCTCAAAATCATGGCCTTACTATCCAACCACCACTCACCTAATGCCAATGCTCTCCATTCTTAAGAACAAGACACAAAGAATCATAACATTTCTACAAATTAATATTTTTCCAAACCCATTTCAGATAAACTAATTTTCTATAACAAAGAACTCAAAACAAAACAAAAAGAGTTATGACTAAAACTCAAAAGAAAATGCATTATAATCCAGGTTACAATCCACAATCCATCCAAACCATGTTTGACAACAAGGACAAGCCTATATAGGCAATGTTAAATTTGCAGAAGTATTATTTAATATTCCTAATTTTTTTTTATTAAAATAGTACTATGAAATCATCCATTCAAAAAAAATTGTAGGCTTACAAGGGATTAAGATCTCCGAAGAAGGCATAATCCTAAAATGATTGCGTCATTTGAATACTGGACTAGGGTTCCAGTCCAATCGATAACGACTTCATATTTTGCTATAAAAACATATAATACTAACAGAAAATGTGTAGAAAATGGGCAGAAATTGCTAAGAAATTAAAACAAAAATACTGTTCTACATCGAAAATGCATATATCGGTAAAGGCAATCTGCCATTACATAAGAGTTAAACTACTCATTTAAAGCCATTAATAACATCCATTCAAATAAGAGGCTAACTCTGTCTATGGTTTGCAAAGATGAGGTATTTGCTGTGAGACGCGCACGCTGAACTCTGTAAGTTGGCAACACAATAATATTTGGGCTGTGTTGATTACAAATCAATATTGGCCATTTGCCTTTCTCATGCTGAGGTAACGAAGGAGGTGAGTTGCACCTTCAGTTAAAAGCGATGCTGTGAATCCCTCGTGTTCTAAAATCTGTTTCTCGGAACTGTTAGCTGGCCCCTACTACAAGCACCCTTCTTTTATGCCAAGGAATCCACAAAAGACTACAAATAAGGGCGGTGAATGAAATCTCATATTGATTGAAGCTGCTCACAATGATTGAACTTCATATTGATTGAAGCTGCTCACAACTTTCGTTGAATCATTTTGACTGAAACACACTCACTGCAAGTCTCCTTGTCAACGATTAGCTTTCACAGCTTTCTCTCCATGGTAAATATCCCGCAGAACGGAGGAGTATTCGGGATTCCCATCAACATACTTTTCCAAGAATTTTTTGTCTGTGTATTTAACAATATGTGGAGAAATCCTCTCTCTCTTCAACAGTTGCATGGACTTCAAGGCCTCCATTACTCTATACCGAGGGATTATCCTCCTCTCCAAGCTACTTTCGAACAGAAAGGAACATCTAACAATATCATCCAATGGAAGCCCTAGTGATTTGACAAGAAAGTCTACATTTCGTTTCAGTTTTTCCACTGAAAGTCCCAAAATCCCCGGCATCGAACGAGAGACCTTGTAAATTTGTTTTTCAGAGAAACCTAAACTGCACAAAAACTGTAGTTTTCGATCTATATCTTCTTTTCGTATTCCATTAGGCATGGAGTCGAATTAATTCAAGGCTAACACCTGTAAAAGAACATGCTTACAATCATTAAGGCCCAAAAACCTTAAACAACATAAATCTTCAAAAATTGGCCATCTGCTAGACCATCAAAACTGTTTCTCCTCCTCTGGGTCTGTTCATCATAGATCTGCAAAATTAGGTTGATTTGATCCTCTACCTCAAAGAGTTTAGGGAATTTGACCTTATCTGGTAGATATGGATCAAATTTCATCCCCTTTCTGTATACTCTCATCCTTGGGTGTTCTTCATGGGAGCCTTTGTACACCTACTGAATAATCATGGTTGATGTGTACTTCTTTGTGTCATTTGTGGCCTGCACAACTAATATGAATGGTGAACTAATGTATTCTTGTGCGGGGGACACAAAGACATCATCTGCTCCTTCATTTTTCTTAGAACAATCCACATCCAAGGAGGAGTCCCAAAACTATGCACCCTCTTCCTCTGTCATCAGGCAAGCTGCCCTTTCAAGCTATGTGGAGGCCACTTGGGCAGGCATCAGTATATCAAGACTGAGATGATAAGTATCAGCCTTCGGCATTGATTTATGGCCTACCTCAGTGCCTAGTGGGAAACTGTGAGGGATTGTCACTTGAGCAGACAGAGGGACAAAAGATGATGGGGAGCTTTCCTCTCCCTTTTTGATCACTGTGTTGGGGATAATAGCAGGCTGGTGAATTTGTAGATCTGCATAGTCATGGGAAAAAGGGTTGGCTTTAGGCTTAACTTCTTCGAGGATGGTAGGACCTGCTGCTATCTACTTCTGCTGATAAGCTTGTTGTTCTGTAGGTACAACAAACTCATGAGCAATGCCTTTAGATAGTGACTCTTCATAGGCAGCTCTGGTTAAGAAAGCGGCACTGCCCTTATCTTCCAAACCATGGACCTCCTCCTCCTCTTCAAACAGCTCTTCCTCCATGACTATAGTTTGAAAAAGGGTCTTCACCCTTTGGTCTTCGTTAGCATCTTTGCTTTCTTGCAAAATCTGCAACTGCTCCTTTGCTCCTCTGTATGGATTTGGATTTGGTAGAGCAAAGGTACTAGAAGCTCCTACTTCCTCAGAACGCTGCTCAGCCTCTAATCTAGAAACTTCAGAGGCTAATGCTTCTATCATCCTGGCCAATATATCGATCTTAAGATCTGAGGATGATGAGGACTCACCCCCCTGTCTTCTCCTTTCAGCATTATCTTCGAGCTTCTCTGCAACTATGATGTTTGATTCTACTTCAAAGGCTGCATCTTGCATATCAGCCAAAGAAGTACATCTTCTTTCTCTTAACAGCAGGTAGAACTGAGAATCGAAGGCATTGGCATAAGTGAGCATAGCAGAAGTAGGAGTGGGTTTCACTTCATATGGTATTCTGTTGTACAAATGGTTGAATCTCTTGTTGAAATCAGACAACAGCTCACCATTCTCCCTCTGCAAGTTCCCAAATTCAGTATAATAAAAGAGAAGATCTTTCTTATCCCCCCAGTGCTTTAGGAACACAACATCTAGGGCCTCAATGTCCGCAATAGACCTAGGGGGTAATTCTCTGAACCATTTTCTAGCATCCCCATCTAGGCTTTAAACAAAAAACCTCATCCACACATCCTCTTCATTGATATCTAGGTAATCAACATAGCTACAAAAGGACTCAAGGTGCTCTTCAACTATTACTCCTTCTATACCAGTAAACTTAGGCATATATTCTTGATAATCTCCTGCAGGCATGGCATTCAAAGGGACATGCAAGACCAAGGGTCCATACCTAGCAGCAACGATTCTTTCTATATTTGTAAGAGCTTGCTGACCTACCATGACTGGAGTATATGAAAGGATACTGGTAGACTGAGTGGTATGGATCAATGAAAAGGATGACAGAGACAAAGGAATATGATGGACAGCATGGATGCTTCTTTGGACTGAGATCCGAAAGGGAAATGAATGAACAAGGAGCTTTATGAACCTCTGAAGTCGATTTCTTCACTAGCAGAGATACATGGGACTTTTAAGGCTTACCTGATCCTGATGCTCCTTTCTGCAAAGTTTTCTTCTACTTAACAATCTTCTCAGGATCAGGCACTGGTCAGCTGGTGATTTCTGAGGATTTCTGCGAGCATGACTCACAAACTGCGCCAGAACTGTAATATGGAGTCGCCAAAGGTTGGTCTTCCTCTAGTTGAGTCACCAGATAGATGATTACAACCAGAAATGTGCCCAGACTTTGTCTATCATCAAAATTTGGAACTGTGTCATCTCCTAGGGAAGCTGAGCTTCAATCTCCTCTCCCCGGCAACGGCGCCAATTAATGTTATCACCCCAAGAAACTCTCCTAGGTTGTATCTCGGAGATGCTTGGGAACATTACAAAACTCAACAAAATGTTGGAAATGGATGAATGGAAGGAATGATGCTTATTCAAGCCAGATAACCATTTCTACTATGCTTAACTCCAGACATGGGTGAACACCCCCAAACTACAAGGCTTTAGACCACCAACTACTCACAGTTTGAGGATTAGGTGAACATGGAGAATATTGACCACACCAGCATATGCACAGGACCCTGTGATGGCTGACTGCAACCAGTAAAAAGGTATGAAAATCTATTTCCTAATGCATAGACAATATGACAACTCTCTAGCACTAAATAAACAGAAACCTGCATAACACATTCAATGATACATACTAGACTTCTACACAGAGGTGGGATGACAACCCCTCTAATGCTAAATATCAAGAGCACATGAACAAATGCATAACAGGCACAACCTGGAACGGAATAGAAATGGAAAGTGAGAAATTAATAGCAAAAGAAGCTTGTATTAGCTGAAAATGAAGACCAAACGTTACAAGTATCAAAGTAGTTACAGTCTCCAGAAATTGAACCTTACATCAAAACAACAACCATCAACCATCATCCCCTATTACATCTGTGTTCTGGGTATATATAGAGTTTGTTTACAAAAAATGATCTGCTATTCTATGTGTGGAGGGGTCATAATGGACCACCAACCACATTAACTATCTAAAATGGGCCTCTGCCACAATCTGCTGCTTCAATGAATGAATTTGACATTCTCTGGTACTCCGTTGTCCTTCTTGAGCAGGTGGGATGTTGTATGAGAGGATGCTCCATAACTGCTGAATGAATTCAACTGCTCAAGGCATGTCCTTTTCGTTGTTCGACCATTCTGTTCTTGAATGCAGTTTTTGAAGTAGTAATGCACCAGGTACAGGTAGCTGGCCACCTTCATCCTTCGAGAGCATAGAGTGGCTATGGACATGGATAGTCGGGACGGGCGGAGGAATAAAATCGGTCGTTGGATTAAACGAATAAACGACAGGGATTTATCGGCGGGGGACATTAGGAGAAAGCGGGAACAAACAGTCCTAAGCCATTAGATCTTGCGCGGATAGATCCAACGGTTATCGGGGTGAAAGGAACACAGAGCCTAATGGTCGGGAGAGTGGGTTTGGGCGATAGGCAATATTACCCGCACCGCTTATCGGAGGTGGGTGGTAAATGTACATGGGGAAACGATGCAATAAGTGCACGACATGTGGCAGATGTGACGGGAGGGAAACCGCTTTCCCCGCGAGTTAAAGCGTGGGTAAGTTTCGGCAGTAGGGAAAGCGAATGACATTGGATCGCTTCGGTGGATGATCGGACGACGAATATTGGTTTGTGGGGTGTGGGTCGTTGGATCATGGTGGAATTGATCCAACAGTGAAGGAGTAATCGAATTAGCGCTTTCCTTTGAAAACCTTGGGCCTTTGTGTTTTTTGATTTGCGATTAGACCGCGGACCCGATGAGGAATTAATTGTTTTTAAGGAATATCGCATCGGCGGAATTCAAGGGTTTTGGGCCTTATACACACATGATGCGATTTGTCAATAGCGATGAGGGAAAAGGGCTTATGAAAAGCGCATGGTCACACGATCACGGTCTCATGGGTTTAACTTTGCGCCCGGGGACATGAGGGAAAGCGAGTTTGTACAGGGTTTTGGAGGAAAAACAAAGATACAGAGGGCTAAGAGAGTATGAGGAAGCTGAAGGAGAAGAAGGTAAATGGTCCTCCAAATGCTAGTATGTAGCTAGTATTTGGTCCTCCAAATGCTGAAGTATGTAGTGGAGCTAACAAAAACTATAAAATTCTTGAACTTGACTGAGGGACATGGATACAATAATACTCCAATACATAGACATGGCAGACACATTTGAAATTCCTATTGTTGCAGTGCTCAAGTACGGCCATTCTTGAAATCTGGAAAAGCGAGAAGGAAAAATAGTAGAAAATTAAGAGTCGTCTTTTTCCACCTTTGCAAGTCGTCTTTGTCCACCAAGGTAGTTGCAAATTTCAGAGCTGAAAATATCATCGAATCAGCAAACAGTTTGGTATCAAATGGAGCCAAAGAACCCATATGTTCTCCCAAATTTTGTTAATGTGGAAGCTGGAGGAGACCTTATTTTAGAAACTAGAGAAATGAAGGTCAACAACTATGAAAGTAGTAAAGGTCTCCCATACTGAACAAATGTCAATTACAAAAAGACCCAAAAAGTATCAATACCAAAACATTCAATCAACTTTAATCTCATAAAAGTTCATGCCTTACAAGATAAATACATAAGCTACGACTGGCAAAACATACAAACAAAGTATATCAATTAATCTTTGATTGTTTGCTTTGAAGGCTTGGTTGGAAAAAGCAAAGATATCACAAGAAATGCTCTGCAAATAGGTAGTTCTTTTTGTTTTGAAACTATCATATCAAACATATATAAACAATACATGGAAAGCAATTTGCTTCAATGGAAAGTAAAGAGTGGAAAAAAAAACTCAAATTTATGATTACACATAAAGTTAAACAAATTAAAGAAATGAACTCGTTGGATATCTCCATAACATACTTAAAATCACCTATGTTAACTAATGAAATTATTAACATAGATTCATAGAAACCTTGGATAAATTAAGTGTCAAAGCCGATCAAAATAAATAATTGAGTACAAACCTATATATGCCTTTGATTTATTAAATGCCCAACAAAATTAAATAATTGAGTACAAATCTCTCCACACATAAAATATCTAGTGTAGATATATATTATCAATTTTATTTTTCATATATTCTATTATTAAGTAGCTTTAGGAATACAAAAATTCAATATAGGCCTCTTTCCACTTATATTCAGTCTTTATCTGTTGTGAAATCCTTATCTACGTGACCATTCATAAGGCCCTCAGATATATTTTTTTGCTAGATTTTCATTTTTGGGCTCCACATAAAAATATACCCTACTCAAATTACTTTGCATATCCTTTATTTATCCTTAGATCCTTGGAACAATCTTTGTATCCTCGTGCAACATCAAACTCAAACATTGTACTAGTTCCGCAAATCCAGCGCAACATATCTTTCAACACAATTTTGATAATAGCATTCCACTAGTAAGCATACCTTTCTTTCATGCAACCTACTTAAAGAAAAATTAAAAAGAAAAAAAAGAATTAAAGTCTCCTTGATCGAACACCTGAACCTTTGTAAAGTTGGCAAACGATCAACATACAAGGTCAAATTTAATGTTCAATAATTGTGAAAGTCGGAGACGAAGCATGAGAAGGTGGAGAAATATAAAATAAGGACAATGGCTCCACTTGTCTTAATATGCTCAGCTAGTAGTCCATGCCCTCACCGACCTGGAGATCAGTACTCCACAAAGTATTGGTATTTATGGCTAAATCATTTGAATCCATGGCAACACTCATGTTATCTGGGTGGTCAAGAAGCCAATCAACTTCTGCACCATAAAATTGTTGCATGGGAGAATCAAGTCGCAGGTTCGTTGAGTTGCTTAAGCTCTCATTGCTTATTATTGTTTCTCCTTTACAGTCTGGCTTCATGGATTGGGAGTAACAACTAACCATTTATTCCTTGTCAACATGGCTAATTGCAGGTACCCTTGAGGGGTTTTACAAATGATTTCGATCATTACCGATAACTATTTGTAGATCTGTTGATAAAGATTGTAATTCAAGCTCATCCATGGTATTAATCGATATACAACTATGATCAATTTATAGTTCTAAAGATTCAATACAATCATAATGGAGCACAACTACGTTTGAATCAGTGTTGCTACTCTGATAATTTATAGTTCTAGTACTCATGTTGTAGGAAGATGAGATTACTTCTCCTGAGTGTTTTGGCAAAACATAAACCGGATCACGAATATCCCATGATGATGGCGCTCCTGTGTCCTAATTACAGAGTGTTTGTGAGTTTACAGGATTCTAATTGTGGTATGTCATTTCTTACCTTGAAATGAAATGAAATGAAATTTTAACGTCCACAAGACTAGATATAGTCTATGTGACCAGATAGGATAATTGCAAGTAAATTCATATACATAACACAACTTTTAACCCTTCAACTTTACACAGTAACTTGGCATGTACTGGTGAGAGTCATAATTTTGCATACTTTCAGAATTTTCATGCTCTAGAATCCCAGGGGCCTCAAGAGAGTTACATCAAATTCTTTTAAAAGTGAAGTATTCAAAATGACAATATTTCTATAGGTGGTTATGATAATTAAAAGGTAGTAATTTTATGTTGTCCACATCCATTTTGATATAAAGTTGTTTGATTTGAAACCAATTCAAATTCAACTATCTTTAATCACCCTATAAGGTACATGAAAATTGCCATAAAACCAATTCAAATCCAACAACCTATAATCAACTAATAGTACATAGTACGGTAGATAAGGATGGCCGTAATTTCATGGCTGGGCTATTTTGAGCTTCAAAGTTTAGTGGGTAGTCGGGCCTATGAGAAATTTTATGATCCAGACAAAATACAAGTTTTGGATTCTTTAACCATCATTTAAAATTCTAAAGAAATTAAAGCTGCATTAAAAATGTAATGGTGGGTTCTTGTGGAGGAAGTGGAGGAGGTGAGATGATGAGAGGGCTTGCAAAGAAACCTCAAAGATGTGAGGCAATTGGAACAGTGCCCCAATCTCTTGTAATAGTCGATGGACAAAAGAGAAATATGGACTTGGTCTTTACTCCTATAATAGCCCTTGTGAAAATTCCATATAAAAATATATAAATACCATGGATGATGGGACATGTATTCCAAGATGGATGGTGGGCAAGACATCCGAGGGGGTGTTCATTTGGTTGTTTATGGCTAAGGAAATTGGAAAGGCAATGGCTAAGGCATTAAAGAGGCAAAAAGGTATATTGACACATTTATTTATGAAAACAATGGAAATTAGGAGAAAAGGAAGGTGAAAGGTCACATGTTGCATGTGAGGAGGAAATTGAAGGAAAATAATGGAAAGTGAAGAAAATAGAGGCCTCATTAATAAAAAGGGTTATGAGGATCAGTTGGCAAGATTTTGGCTCAAGACTTAGTCAGTTTAGCTTTGGATCTCTCTCATTATTCTCTCTCTCATACTCTTGTATACTTAGAGTTTTCTTGGACCATGAAAGGGAATGAAGGCAAGAGGAAGCAAGGATCAAGCAAGGAAAGGCAGGATCACTTAGCTACAATAGGCTTCATTGCAGGTATCAACTTGCATGTGTATTTTCCTTGCTAGATTTGGCATGCATGGGATTAAATGTGTTTCTTTTCTACCTTGGCATGGGTCTTTCCAGGTGTGACAGTATTTTCAGCCTAGCCTTGCCATTTCCTGATAGCTTTGATGAGATGGGTTCTCTCATGCGTTTTGTGGGGGATGGCCAGATTGGATTCGAAGCTGAGTGGGGTGGATCTCCGAATTGACAAACACATGGTGGTAGTGGTCCCTAAACCAGACTGAGGATGCACGAAGCCACTGGCCTAGTAACCCCTGAACCAGACTTTGGGTTGTGGTAAATCCAGATAGTGTACCTCAGTGGGCATAGGAATCCTTGTTGGTGAATGGCAGGATATACGGTAAAGCCAAGAGGTGGATTTTCTCTCCGTTGGGCCAAGTGATTCTGAGATGGAATGCATGGTAAATCCTAGAGAGTATGTCTTGGTGTAAGGCCTAATGATCCCTGGATCAAACTGTGGATGCATAATAAAGCTTGATAGACTAGGAGGGACTCAAATTCCTCAGTGTAGGTGGAGAAATCTGGTGGCATCCACATTGATTGGTGTTTTTCGATGTGTTCTATGAGTCCCACATTCATGCTTGGAATATGGCACGAGGCTGATTAGTTGAAGAGAGACTTGGCTCAACCAATCTATGGTCGGGTGGAACATGGTAGTCCCATCACCGGTTGGTTCATTGCATTTGTTAATGATAAACTCATTCCCTTGATTTTCATGTGAAAATGTACTGATATAGATATGGATTTTGATGGCTGATATGTTTATTGTATTTATGTTCCTATTTTGTTGTTTATATGCACATTTACCTTACAGGGTGTTACAACTGTTAGAAAATTATATATTATAGAGCAATGGAACACATAAAATCTTGTAGAAATATAAACACAGAAAACTCATAAAACAAGAGAGACACAGATATACTGGTTCACCCAGTTTGGGCTACGTCCACGGAGAAACAACCAACCCTTCTTTTATTATATTATCCAACAAACTGAAGAGATACAACCTACAACAGATCTGCTGTAACTCCTTCTCCACTCTCAATCTCCTCTCCTTTCCTCACTCAGAATACAGATCTATATAGACGCAATACAATTCCCTCATATATAGCGAGGGGTTGCCTTCTAGGGCAAAAAACCCTAAATTAAACATAACTTCTACTGTCAGATCTCCGCCTAATGAACGACCCAGATTAACTACGAAATTACAACATTTTACAAGGCAATTTTACATCTATTCTTAGCTTTGGGGGCACTTCCCTCGATCCCCTGGACCCCCCTTGAAACAAATATTTTACGGGTGGCGTTGTCGCCCCATTATGAATTGGGGTCCAATGCGGAGATACCTTTGAATAGAGAAGATAATCAGGCTCCACCCCCAACAATCTCCCACTTGGAGACTGATTATAGCAACTCCACCGCTGCTTCATTTGTTGGACAATGACTCCACTTTGGACCTGGCTATTTCTCATCTCCTTCATCATACTTGAAGACCAATTGAAATTGAGAATATTCTTAGTTTCTCCCTGGTTACAACTTTTGTTATCATATCTACAAGATTCTGGCTAGTGTGTATCTTTTCTAGCTTCAACTGTCCATCTTCCACTGCTGACCGTATGAAATGGTACTTGAGCTGTATATGTTTAGTCTTAGAATGAAATGCAGAGTTCTTTGAAAGATGTATGGCACTCTAGCTGTCACTGTATAACCTGCCCAACTCCTGCTTCTTAACCAATTCATCCATAAACCTTTGTAACCAAATCATTTCTTTACTAGCCTCTG
>APFE031744467.1:0-47636 GCA_000404065.3 Pinus taeda | reverse complement strand
GTTTATTAGATAAACAACAGTATCTACAACATCTACCCAAAATTGTAAAGGCAATCCTGCATGCAATCTCATGCACCTTGCACGCTCCATGATTGTCATGTTCATCCTTTCTGAAACACAATTTTCTTGTGGTGTTCTACGAATTCCATTCTCAGAACAGTACCTATCAAACTCTTTGCTGAAATATTCACCTCCATTGTCTGATCTGAGACACTTCAGCCTTTTTCCTGTCTCATTTTCAACCAAAGGTTTCCATTTCTTGAAAGTATCAAGTACATCAGATTTATTTCGAATACAATAAATCTAGGCTTTTTCTGGTTGCATCATCAATAAAAGTAACATAATAATTAGAGCCACCAAGAGATGATACCTGAGCAGGTCCCCATACATCTGTACGCACAAGCTCTAATTTTTCGCTCTTCTTTTCTTTCCCAACTCTAAGGAATCTGACTTTCTTTTGTTTTCCATAAACACAATTCTCATAGAATTTTAAATCAACATGCTTCAAACCTGGCAACAAATTTCTTGAGTGAAGAATCTACATCCCCTTCTCACTCATGTGCCCGAGCATATGATGCCAGAATGTCATATCTTCTCCTGTAGAGGTTAAAGCATTAACAGAATTAGAAATACCATTGCATAAATACAATGTACCAACCTTTCCTCCTTTCGATATTACCAGGGATCCTTTAGTGACCTTCTAGGTTTTATCTGTGAAAGTAGTTACGCAACCTTCACCTCCCAATTGCCCTGTTGAAATCAGATTTTTCTTCACATCTGGAACATGCCTTACCTCCTTCAATAGTCATTGATTTCCATTCTGTTGTTTTATGAAAAATGCACCCATTCCAACGATTTTACAGGGTTTATCATCACCCAATCAAACCTGTCCAAAATCTCCTTTAACATAATCATGAAAATGTTTCTTATCAGGTGTGGCATGGAATGAGGCCCCTGAATCTACCACCCAGGCATCAATAATATTTTCTAGTGAAATAATCAAAGAATCTTGCAACACATCACCTGTTACATTCGCTTCATGATTAGTTTCTTGTTGCGCGTCTCCTTATTTTCCCTTCCGAGACTTGCAGTCTTTCTTCAAGTGTCCTTTCTTCCCGCATTTCCAGCACACTATCCTCGATCTGGACTTGGATCTAACTTTTCTTGACTTACTGCGATATCCTGGGCTCTTCCCTCTTTCCATTTTTCTTCCCCTAGTCTCTGCAGTCAAAGCATTACCTAATGTCTCACCAGAGCTTTTCCGTTGCATTTCCTCATTAAGGATTGCACCGACAACATCATCAAACTTTAAAGTACTAGATCCAAAGATAGAGTTACTAATGGCCATAACTAAACCATTCCAACTTTCTGGCAATGAGCACAGAAATAATAGAGCCCTAACTTCATCATCAAAAGTTAACCCTACGGAACTTAACTGACTTGTAACTGTATTAAAATCATTTAAATGATCTGCAACAGATCCACCTTCTAACATCTTCATATTAAATAAACACTTCATAAGAAATACCTTATTTGAGGTCGAGGGTTTTTCATATAGTTTGGCCAATGTCGACATTAAGCCCTCTGTTGTCGTTTCCTTTGAAATATTAAACGCTATTGACACCGCTAGGCACAGCCGTATTGTTCCAAGTGCCTTTATGTCGAGAATATTCCATTCTTTGTCTGTCATACTCGTCGACTTCTTTGTCTTTCTGCTCAATGGTAGGTACATATCTCTTTGATACAGATAATCTTCCATCTGCATCTTCCACAACTGGTAGTTTTGGCCGTTGAATTTTTCGACCCTAAACCTACCATCTTCTGCCATTGCTCCCACCCGAACCAAGAACCCTTCTCTCCTGCGAGTTTATCAGCCAAATAGACCATCGACTCTTATACCAGTTGTTAGAAAATTATATATTACAGAGAAATGGAACACATAAAATATTGCAGAAATATAAACATAGAAAATGCATAAAACAAGAGAGACACAAATATACGTGGTTCACCCAGTTTGGGCTATGTCCACGAAGAAACAACAAGTCCTTCTTTTATTATATTATCCAGCAAACTAAAGAGATACAACCTACAACAAATCCACTGTAACTCCCTCTTCACTCTCAATCTCCTCTCTTTCCTCACTCAGAATATAGATCTATATAGACGTAATATAATTCCCTCATATATAGCGAGGGGTTGCCTTCTAGGGCAAAAGACCTTAAATTAAACATAACTTCTACCGTCAGATCTCTGCCTAATGAATGACCCAATTTGACTACGAAATTACAACATTTTACAAGGGAATTTTACATCTAATCTTAGCTTCAGGGGCGCTACCCCCGATCCCCCCATTAGGGGGGGGGGGGATCCCAAAAGGTTGGAGCTGCCCCACCCGGACCCCCCTTGTAGCGAATATTTTACGGGCGGTGTTGCCGCCCCATTACGAACTGGGGTCCAATGCAGTGATACCTTTGAATACATAAGATAATCAGGCTCCACACCTCCATTCTTTCTATCAAACTGGATAAGGTTCTAAAAATATGAGATTAGAAGCAAGCAAAACAAACTTGTTTGAGGGAAGAAAATAGTATGTTGTGAAAATTTATTGAAAAACTTTATTCTCCCTATCTATGATTGTTGGTTTGTCTTAACATTTTCCTATGCCATCTCTTAATCAAATAATTTTACATTCCTCTTCAGTTACTCCGCATGCACTATATGTATATCGATTTTGATTTGGAAATCTTAGACGTCCAACGTCGTAGAGTAAAATTAACAGTTGAATTTGTTATGTCTTTGATCTTGCTCCATGTTGATTAAAATATACAGATTATGTAATTGAAATAAAAATAAGGATACCTCTCAACCTAAGAAAATATTAATTTCCTTTTACATCAAGTTAACTTCATTTTTGAAAATATTGAAAGGCACTTAGAAGGCACATATTTAGCCAAAAGCCCTATAATGTCATAAGAGGAACTCCCTCCAATTTTAATTGAGATTTGTTTTAGATTCTTTGCAACTCATTTTTTCCTTCGTAGCTTGTTAACACTATAAATACTCGTTAATTGAGTTTTCTTTAGTGTATTTGCATGTAATGGCTTCTTTGGTTGTGTAACACATTATAGTACAAAACATCAATATATCTATTACACTCTCTTACAATAAATTCTATTTTAGTGTCTACGAGTACTTAGATTTATATGTGCACAAATTTGTCTTGAAATATACAATATTCATGTGAATCTATTTCTTGGTGTATATATATTTTTAATCCACAATTCTTGGAAGTGCACATCAAAGGAAACACCTTTGAATAGAAACATGTGTTTTTTTTAACAAACAAACAAAAAACATGCCTGTCAATTTCTAGGCCTGCTTGGAGCAGTTGTTGATATACCCATTCCCTTGCTCTAAGATAAATGATTGCATTTCTGGGGTTTTTGTTTCATTGAGATAGTGCTAATGGGATGGCTTGGTTGTTTTCAAAGTAATATTGTAGGGATAATGGGATGCCCTTTCTAGCTTTCAGAGGATGGCACAGAGATTCTTTTGCAACTAATCATTTAGGTAAATCACAAAGAATATATATCAAAAGCATCTAACTATACAATGTTTATGAGAGTTATACTTGTAAAAAGGGAGTTCCATTTTTCAGCTCTTCATTACTTATTCCAACAGAAAGTGAACTCCATTTTGTAGGATGGCATAAGTTATGTCTTAGTTCTCTAGTATGGGATTAAGTGCCACTTTTCACACAAAGTTATGATCATATAAGTTGTTTCCAGTAATTCCTAATAAGGTGTCAAAGTATTGGCCACAATTGATCCAGAAGATGATGCAAAGGATCTAGCGGTGGTCTTAAGCAATAAACATAAAGACGATGAAAGCCTCCCAAGGCCAAAACAACGCTCCTCAGTTGCCCCGACTGGGAAGCATACATAACCTCTTCAGGCCAATGCTTGGTACAAATTCCTTCCCATAGTGCCTCCTCTTCGGTGACGTGCTTCCAATGACGGCTCACACAGGAAGCAATCGCTAGAGACGTAGAATCCAAATGCTTCAACACCTCGAACAACACGTCCTTGGAACAAGACTTAATGTAACCACCATCGTGTTATTCCCGCCTTATTTTCTTCACCTTAATCTCCTTCCCTTTATGAATCCAAGGAAGAGGAAGGCGTTGCTTGTGCTCAACTGCATCTGACTCTGCGTAGGGCAAATGCTAGTTGAATACTCAACAACAGTCATTAACTCCCCGCCTCGAAAGGTGGTCGTACTTCGTGCAACAGGATACATCGAACTTGATAAAATTTTACACGTGTTGAATTATGATGGGAGAGAACAGCAAAAATGGAGTGAGGGGATTGGTTGAGCTAAATAGTGTTTTCCTAACCAACTTAATAGAGAAAACACCTTTCGATGTAATCAGCGAATTCAATATTTATTTTCTATAAAATGATATTATTAGTTTTTCTCACTCTATGTGTGAATATGATGATGTTATCTTCTATGTATAGTAGTTATTTTATGGAAGGCGCTTCATTCTTAAGTTAGAAGGTTTAGGACAACCACTTCTAGTTTACCTCTTATTGAAAACTACTTTTTTATAATGTATATTTGTCATCTCCATACCAATTATTTTTGAAAATATGTTTTCTCATTCCTAAGACACATCATATATGAGATGTATGTATTAATGTAACCTTCTAGATGTCCCTACCATTGGATGCATACGATCAATATTAATGGTTCCTTTCTTGTGAGGTTTGTCTCATCAATTTACTCCTCCATTCCTCATCAAATGTAATAATTTGTCTACCAAATTTCTAGAGATTTTGTTGTGACAATATCCTAATTGGTTTCTATTCCCTTTTCTTCTATTGTAAAATAAAGCCCACATTTGATCTTATTTTTTTCATCAAAGAAAAACCCATTGCTTTGTTGTATTAAAAAAGTAGTTACATCTTTCTATATTCACCAAATAAATAAACCAAGTATATGTAGCATTTACTAACCATTTTCCCACCCAAAAAGAGTCAATCTACTTACATAGTATCCAAACAAAAATATAACAAAATTACTAGTAGCATAACCCATATAACATAAGTCAAATAAAAATAGGGAGGTAATTAACTATCTCGTAATACCCCAAAATTTCAAAAATCACAAAATAATAGTCCACCAATGGTCTATTGTAAAAGATAAATAAGGACAAACTAAACCAAAGGAAAACTTCCAAGATTAGTAGCTCCATGTTTGTACTCTTCATAATGTAGAGTTCCTGACTGTGAATTAGTTCCCTTCTTTGACAAGGAATCAACTAGATTGTTTAATTCCCTAAAAATGTGGAACTTTGAAATTCCATGGAAATCTTTTAGAAGGTCTATGATAAAGAGTAGGGATCGATATCCTTACTTTGAATATTTATCTTTTGAGACTATTACTCATTCTACTCCCTCGGATCGGTCTAGATGTTAGTTTACATGAGTTTCAAATCTCTTAGATTCAGTGGGCATTCAATTGGATCATCTCCCTCCTTTCTGATATTCCTTTGATGCTCTTGGTCACCTTTTACCTATTATACCATAATTGAACAAGATCACTAGGGAGGAATCTACAAGCAGTTCATCTAGGTCACCTGGGTCAATCCTCTAAGAGGGTTGCACCAAATATGGCCTTCTACGCTGATCACTTCTTGGAGTTGAGAGACGGGCTCATTGTTTGACCCCAGTATATGTTTCAACAATGGATGCATGCTCTTCACTTTCCTCAAGGCCAGTTAAGAGTAGGTTCTCTTAGACTTTGGGCGGAGATGAACCACTAGATTGATAGACCAGACAAAATCTGTCAGGTATGTCATTTACAGGAAGTATATACCGAGGTGCACTTCATTTTTGGATGCCCTATCTATTACGAGATCATAGGAAGGTTTCATTGCTTGTTTAGAGATTTTGAGACCCTCGCAGGATTTTTCAGGTATCCTAATAACAGATGTTTGGCCATATATATGCAGGAGGTTCTCAAGTTTTAAGCGTGTATTCTTCAACCTCCCATTAGACTAGACTCCACGTAGAGGATCGTGACATTTTTCGGGGTACTACCTTCAGACAGGGGCACCAAGAGACCAATTGATACAAGTACATATCCAAACTCGGGATCAGTGAGGATTTGTGGGACCTCACCACGCCACATGACATCTCAGCAGTAGATCCATTCCTAGGAGAATGACTAGGTCCTCAAGACCTCAACAATGCGTGAATCTCTAGGCAGAATAGTCCACACTTTCCACCGACTCTTCATCAAGTCAACATACTTTATTGAGTTTCTACAATGTTCTTCATTCAACCTCAGATGTGGAGAGAGATAGGTCTGATTCTCAGACCCATTAGCTCTTGGATTTTCTCCACCAGGGAATTTCACACATTATATCCTTTATAATTCATGCATTGTATCATTTATATTCGGGCATTATATCTTTTATAGGAGACTGTTTGGTTCTCCTGCATTATATGGACATCATTGTACTCAACAGTCCTTTTGACCTACTTTGTGGTCAATAGTTGGACATAAATATAATTATCTTATCTATCTTATCTTATCTTGTTGTCATGAGGAGATAACTTACATTAACAACGACACTTTATAGGTCATTTTTACAACAAAAAAATTAAACTTGAGTACTCTTAATGGATTTATTTTTATTGGGATGGGTGTGTTTTGTTTTGTGATGTTTCATATTTAGGTGGGTAATTACCATTAGAATTGTGTGTAATTTGTTTTATGATGTTTTCATTCAAGTAACAAACTACTAATTAGAAATGACCTTTTTTCACAATTAAACAGATGTATTAGTTCTTCCTTAGTTCTTTTTAGCTTTTGCATGTTATAAAAATATTTATCGATAATGGAAACTTAAACCTGTGTGCTTGATGAAATACAAGTAAATACACCAGGAATGACTAATTTTTAAAATCACCTTCAGTTGAAAACTTAAAAAAATGATCATGAATATTGTCTGCCAAAAACAGATTGTAGTTGAAAATAATTGAGGGCTTATTACCCACAGAAAACATTGATAGAAATCCTAATATTACTTCATTGGCCCACTGATTGGTAGGGTAACCAACAGACATGTGACCATAGAGATGACTTGCCTAGACATTTCTAGGAAAATTGAAGTGGAATAAGGTGGATTGGTCTTAGGCAACTCATAATTCTTCCGTAAAAATGACTCAAAGATTTGGGCTCGTTGAGGAAATGTGAGTCTTTAGTAAATCTCCAAGAGAGAATTAGTGGAAAACGGATGCATAGGGGGTGAAGGATTGGTTTGAAGTACTTGACATATGGACTCAAGAGTAATAGCAAATAAAAATCATTATTTTGGGCAATTACAACCCTATGACTAAGATATATCTCAGATGACACCAAGTAACAAATTTAGGGAAGATATGGGTCTGGGGAAAAACAAATTAGGGAAGGAAAGACTCCCAAATGCCCAATTCATCACCGACATCAAGAAACTTCTAGTTTTCCCAATTGTGGATTTCATAAAGGTCGAACTCACATTGGGTTTCTGGGATTTTATACTGTGTATCTACTAGGGGAAACTCATCTAGGTTAACTATAGAAGGTAATGTAGGGCTTGCATTGCCCCTTGCAACTACCCAGACAAATCTAAAATAATTATGTGATAAAATATGTTATAAACATTAATGATATACTGCACAAATAATGAGTATAACATGTGATATTAAATTTGATAAATGAAAATTGATATTATATGTTAGCTTTTAATTTTTTTGCAGTCAGACTCTGCACTCACATATCTATTTTGTGAAAAAATCTACAAAATCCTTTAGTACGGAATGCGGGGGTTATGTTGATGGTGTTGGATTTTGCCAAATACAGGTGATCTCCTTGATGTGGATTCCCAATTAGACCTCACATAATTTGATATATGAATCTCATTCGGTTACATGGCCTGACCACCATTACGAACGATTTAAAGGTACACCTTGGCCGCAACACATACACAATGGATCATAAATAAAACTTTGGGGTAGCAAGTATGTAATCTTTGTGTGACATCAAGTGTAGAGTGTAAAGAGAGCTTCCACAAACATAAGAGAGGTGAGCATCTAATAGAGAAGTAATAGTACTATCCTAAGGGAGACATAAGGATAGGGGCTTGTTGATTAACCAGTAAATTAGTTCACAAGATAAACAATAATAATGAAAGCATAAACAACACCCATTCAACAATATCCATATCTAAATCAATGAAATAGTTCATTATCTTTAGTATGCGTTACAATAACATATACTGCAAACATACAAAGAATAGTCTTACTACATTCACGATACATGCATGAAAGAGTGTTGGCTTAGAGAGCTTCTGATAATTAATGAAAGAATCCAAGTACATTGTTACTTTGGTGGAACACTAGATCCAATAATGGAACATGAAGCTACAACTTGCTTCTCCAAAGAATTATTTTCTCTCCTATGCACCACTAGAAAAGGCAAGGCCATAAATCTAAAAACCCAATCCCTTTCCTTGAGTTATGAGGAACTATTTATAAAAAATGACAATGACTCTTGAGTTTCCTCATGACTCTTCAACTTCTATGACCTATGAGTTTCTATATAACTTTTCACATTCTAGATATAACTCTTTCCATTCCACACATGTCTCTTGGACTTCATTATATTTACAAAAGATGAATTTCATATAGGATGATGGCTATTGTCGATGGTGCTATATGCTGCCAACAACTAGGGGGTCTCCTTGGTGTGAAGTCCCAATTAAACCTCACGCCGTTTGGGATAGGAGCCCCATATGATATGTGGGCCCAGTTGCCACCATGAATGTTTTTCTCTTGGCTACCAAATGAAAATATGTTAGAGTGAGTACAAGAATGAAATGCCTAGATAATGAAACTAGGTCATCCCAAGATTAACAAATTGAAGAAAGAGGTACAAGAAAGTCACAACAACGCTAATAAGAGGTATGTCACGAGAAGGATCAATGAGCCAAAACCAATCAAACATACATGAACAAGAACATGCTAGAGGTTAATTGCAAATTAGTTCATAATAGATCACTGACATGGCATGGAATAAGTAAGCATAGATTCGAAAGCAAACATACATGCAACAACTACATACCAGCATATTAGTCTATTGTAGCTCCCAGAGACAACCTTGGATTGGTTACAAGACCAGTGCCTGGGCACATCTATATTGGTGTGTCTCAAATGATTTCAGGAAACTGGAGACATCACTTATGTTCTATAGATACACATACACATAGACACACACACACATATATATGGGAGATGGATTGGTTCATTTATCCAAAGAAATAAGACATGGATTTTTGGTACTTCTTCACGGGTTCAAATCTCAGAAATAAGCATAAAAATAGTGGAGGCCGAGTGTTTCAAGGTCTTATAGCTTAAAAAGATTTTGCAGAGTAGATGAGAGAGGACAAAGAGAGGGAGAAACGCATCACATAGAGCATAAGGCTTCAAACATTCTACACTTAACACATAGAGCTTGAGGCATTAAGGATTTCTATACTTATTTGAGTTACAAGCAGAAATAATGAATGAAGGAGGAGCTTAAAGCTATGATTCGCGTGTTGCAAATTAAAGATATACTTTCAATAGTACACACAGGCATATTCATAAACAATGTTGAGACAAATGAATATGTGAAACAGTTACAGGCATTTGCATTAACATATATATACTAATGAATCTGTGAGGGAGCTTGAAATATTTCCAACAACTATAATTGCATGAATTCAGGGAAGAAGCATGAACACAAAAAATGAGTTTTACAAAGAGAACACATATTGCAATACTTGAAGGGGGAATCACCACTATTTCCTTGATATTCTAAAAAAGATATGTATTACGAAGAGATCCCGTCTGAAAATAGCATGCAGTGTTTTCTATAGAATTTCTAAACCTTTTAAAAGTCTTATGTTTCCCTATTTATATGGAGAGGGGAGCAAGAACACACATTACAGTAAAAACATCTATGGTCTAGATTCAGCTGTAGAGTCGACTAGTTGTATTAGTCATGAATGGCTCTGTGACCCAAAAATATTACAAAATTAAATGCCTCATTGGAAGGAAGGCATGTTACAGGATAAAAACAAGTAAATAACCAAACAAAAAAGTAAATGAAAGTCTTTGTGTCCATCCTGTGATCACCTCTGCCTCAGGTTATAATTTGTCCACGATATGGCCTCCTGTTTTACTCAACCGACCTCGTCGCTTTTGCCTTTACTGCTAGGATGCCTCATTCTATGAAGCGAGGTTTAGGTCAACTGTAAGTGCCCTTCTTGGCGGCCTTTTGCTATGTAGAGGGATGGGGCTCCATGCTGAGCCATTAATGTTCCTGAGTCTCGTGTACTGCTCCGATGTTGTGCCATGATCCATTTAAGTCTTATAGTTGCCGACCCATCTTCCCATTAAACCTTTGTACTGCACTTTCGGTGCCTTGATGTAGTGGATGATATGCATTCTAGTGTAGCAGCGCAGTCTCACAGGTGTGGGATTTTTTCCTCTAAAATAGGCGAAACATGCATTTTTTTATTTCCCCCTTAGCCTCCCTTTATTATAGCCCCCCATGTGGCTTTCCTCATATGGACAGGGGCTAGAACCAGGGGCTTAGCCCTTAGGCGTTAAGGCCTTCAGACCCGTGTCTGGGAGCCTTTTCCTTTGTATTGCAAAATCCCGCATATTGGTGCTTTACAATTTTTTTGCCTGAAGCTTCTTCCCTAGACACTTGTGATCATCGATCTGTGGGATCGGGCCCACCTAAGACATTGAAATCATACTACAGGAGAGGGGGACCCTTTACCTTTTTCCTTAGTGCGGGCTGACAGTCCGGACGCAAGATCCTTATAGATCACACCGTCATAACTTATTGCATTGGGGAGGGGGGCTTTTCCCTTTGTTACTTGGAATCCTGCATCCCGGCGCTTTATGGCATTTTACCTTTAGCTTTTCCCGTTAACAATTGCGATCACCGATCTACAGGGTGACGTCATTACTGTCACGTGTCAACCTGTTAGTGGTGACATGTGGTACTCGAGAATGGCCCCATTTCACCCTTGAAAACGCTGAAACTGAGTGACACGTGTTTGCGGTATGGCCATGTCACCCTCCATACTGCCACATGGAGGAGAGAGAAAGGGGGTCGTCCTCCTTGGTTTGGTAGGAATTTCCTTTGTTAATGAATTTCACTTTCCCAGAACTTTTACAATATACTGCAGAATCGGCACCCGCATGGTCTTTGAATGAAAACCCCGCCGATCCGCCGATATTGTGGGATGTGGGATGGAAGGAGTGCGGGATTGCGCCACATGGAGGGGAGAGAAGGGGGTGGCTTGCTCTTGTTTTGTTCTACATTCCCTTTGTTAAACTTTTTCTGCCTCCCTTGGCGATGCTACATTGTATTGCAGAATCAATCCTCGCAAGGTCTTTTAAGTTTAGAACCCATCGATCCGCTGATATGCCAAGCTGCAGGACTGCGGGGTCACTAGGATATAAGATGAGGGATTGCAGGAGTACAGGATTGTACCACGTGGAAGAGAGAGAGAGGTGGTCGCTCACCTTGGTTTTTTCATGCTTTCCTTTGTTAACCTTTTGCGGCCCTCCCCTAACGATTTCACATTATATCACAAGATCGGCCCTCGCAAGTTTTCGAGTTTTTTGTGACTACAGGACTACTGTGATAGCCTTTTTTAGGGATGTGGGATTACCCTCATACTTAGCCATTTTCTAGGTTTTCGAGGCTTTCCCAGGAAATCTTCAACAAACTGTAACTTCTGATCTAGGAGTTCTTTTTTGGACTTCTATATACCTTTGGAAAGCTCTTTCTGAGCACTAGGCATTGGAGGGGTCTGATCAAGCTCTAAGATCTTTTGTAGCCTGGGAAAGTAGCTCCAAACTTCACTCCTCCTGGGTAACCTTGACCAATTGAAACCCACAATGCAGGGAGTGACAACATTGGCTCTGACTGGGGACAGTGCCTTGCTGGCAAGGTGCTAAGGACCTGCAGACTAGTAGTTTTTCCTTCCATTGGGCATGGAGTCATTCTTAAACAAATACAATTCCGTGAAAAAGGAATTTTTTTATAATAAACTGAAAATTTCAAATAACAATTTCGACACTCACACCAAATATTTACAATGAGCAAGAGACAAATATCACTAATTTTGAAAATAAAATTTTAGGAACTGACCATTTACAGGCAGTTCCATTAGTTCACCATCCAAGTTTTCCAGCTTGTATGTGTTATTTCCCCTTTCTTCTGTAATGTTGAAGGGTTTGAACCATAGTGGATCAAATTTCACATCCTTGCCTTTGTCTTCTCGTCGGACATCCCACCTGAGAACTAAATCTCCTTGCTGAAGAGGTCTTTCCTTAGCCTTCTTGTCAAACAGAGATTTCATCCTTTGCTGGTAGTCTGAAAATTTGGTCCTCACTTGCTTTCTGTTCTTGTGAAGCTCCACCAATTGATTTATCCTTCAAGTCAAGGTGCTTGACTCTTCCTAGGTTTCTTGTAGAAACTTAACTAATGGTGTTGGGACTCAAAAATGTCATATTTTCATCCACATTTTTCTTCATTATTCCTTACATTTCATCATCCCATTAACCTTTTATCATATCATTTTCATAAATACATTTGGGTTTCACCTTCTTATTTTCCATTTTATTCATTTTTGTATTACAAGTGAATTTATGATTAAATATTAGAAAATATACATATTTTTATATATATCTCAAGAATATGTGAGTTTTGTGATGTGTAGGAAATATGTGAAGAATTAATTTCAAGAGACTTATCCATATCTCCTCCACCATATTAAGGAGATAATTATGCAAGCCTTTTCCTAAGGAGAAAATCATGGAGGATTTGGTTGGCATATCTTATCCAATTCCTAAGGAGAAAATCATGGAGGATTTGGTTGGCATATCTTATCCAATTCCTAAGGAGAAGATCATGGAGGATTTGGTTGGCATATCTTATCCAAGATATGTGAGAGATTTATGGAGGATTCAGAGGGATCATATTTTGTAATAATGGGAAAGTAGTTAAAAATGCTTGAGAGATTTGTGGGATCATATCTTGTAATAATGGGAAATTAGTTGAGAGTGCTTGAGAGAATGTTGGATATGTAATTATGAGAAGGTTATCTTCCTCATGTATATAAGAGAGTGCTCTTCTTCATTTGAATAATGAAGAATGAATAATGAATAATGGAAAGAATTCTTAGTTTTTCATCTTTTATTGTTATGCTTTCATGATTTGTAATTTAATTCTTGTATTATAATTTGAGATAGTTTTATTGTTGTGAGCTCACATATGTTGTTTGTCATTCAATTCTTCACATGTTGTATTGCTTTTCCTTTATGCAATTTCCTGCTTTCATAGTTAATGTTTCAATGCCTTCCTAGGTTAATTTTATTTCAGTAATTTAGATTAAACTAGTTCCACTTCAGTCCTACATATATAGTGCATGTGTCTCATAAGTCTACGGACCTCGGATTGACAAATTAAATAGTTTGGCAAGTACTACAACAGAATTAAACGAACATAGTTTCACCCAACAACTGGTATTGCTAATTGGATCGGGAAGACAACAACCTTGCTATATACTAGCTCAAAAGGTGATTTCCTAGTGGATCGTTTGGGCGTTACACGATTAGCCCATAGAGAAAACTTCAGTTGGGAGTCCCGTTTCCTTTGATTTTCAGTGATGGGCTTCTTTAGAACCCTCACCACAATTTTATTAGAAGACTCAACCAAGCCATTGCCTTGAGGGTAGTATGTAGTGGAGTGTCCAATAATGATATTGAATTTATGGCAGAAGTTGGTGAACTTGGCAGATTTGAAGACCTATGCATTATCAGTGATGATTTTAAAAGGACACCCAAAGCGGGATAGCATGTGCTCTTCCATGAATTTTATCACCACTGAGTCAGTAGCATTTCTAGCTGGGATAGCCTCTACCAACTTGGTGAAATAGTTAGTGGTTGTTAAAATCCATTTGTGTTGGACACTAGATGGTGGGTTTATTTGTCCAATGAAGTCTAATCCCCACTGTCTAAAAGGCTCGTCTACATGCACATGAATCAAGGGGAGAGGAGAAAACTTCTGTCAAAACAATTGGCATTTTTGGCATGACCTGACCTAAGAATAAACATCTCCAAACACCGTGGGCTAGTAAAATCCTGTCTTGAGGATTTTTTGTGATGTTTCCTTCCTACTGTAGTGTCCTCCACAGACTCCCCCATGGAAATCATCGATCACTTCATGGGTTTCTCCCTCAACCAAACATAGAATTAGTACCCCCACTGGGTCCTTCCAGTAGAGCAGTCCATTGGATATAATGTATTTATGTGCCTACAATCTCAGACTCTAGTGTTTAGATCTATCCAATCCCAATGGGCATCTTAGGAATACGAGGTACTGAATAATGTTCTTATACCTGGGCGATCCCTCATATTTTGCATAGATCTTTTGCTCATCTATTTTAATTCCACTCTAGTGATCCTCTGGTCTACCTTCCTCTGTGGTCAGGCTTACCCCTAGAGCTTGACAATTGGATTCAGATAAAATCTTGGCCAACCCCTGGCCTTTGATGAGCTTGGCAGGCTTTATTTCTAGCTCATATTCTTGTATTTTAGCTATCCACTCACCCCCCTTTCCTTCGCTATCTACCTGCACCAGAATGTCCTTGACTGTAGTCGTTGGGATGAACATTGTGATTCCTTATTGTAGCACATACATACAGAATGACTTCAACGTCTTTATTAGTGCATATTCATGTTTCTCCAATATATTGTATTTCAGCTCAACAACCCTTAGGACTTGGCTAAAAAAGGAAATTGGATTCTCATAACCTTCTTTATTTTTCTGTAACAGATCAACAATAATGGTATGGGGAAATGTGAAAGAAAATATGTAAAAAGGCACTGAATAGTTGGGGTTGACTAGCACTGGGACCTTAGCCAAAGCTTCTTTGATCCCAGTGAAAGAATTACAGGGGACAAATCTCCACTTAACTTCATTCTCCTTCTTGGGCATGTTTGTGATACCTTTGACTATCTCAGCATAGTTGGGTATGAATTGCCTTAAGAAATTTATCCTCCCCAAAAAGGCTTGGACTTATTTCTTGTTTTTGGGCAAGGGAATAAGGCTGATGGCTTTAACTTGTTCAGGATCAATCTTTACTCCCACTTGCGCTACTATGTGTCCAAGCAGCTTCCCCTCACTCAAGGGCGAACTGAGATTTCTTAGGATTCAGAGAGAGGCCATACCTCCTACACTTCTCAAAGGTGAGCTTTAAATGGAGGAGATGCTCTTCATCATTATTAGAAAAGACTGTGATTTCGTCTAAGTAGACTACCACAAATTTATCTTGCTTACCTACGAAAGCTATGTCCATAGCTCTCTGAAATGTAGCCCCTGCATTTATCAACCCGAATGGCATGCGGGTGTACATGAATATTCCTCGCGAGGTGGTGGAAGCAATCTTTTTTTGGTCCTTAGGGTGGATTGCCACTTGGTTATATCCGGAGAATCCGTCCATCATGGACATTCTAACTGCACCCACTACCTTCTACAATATATTATCCATCTTGGGTAGAGGGTAGTTATCTTTTAGAGATGCCCTGTTTAAATTCCAGAAGTCCACACATAGCCTTATCTCTCCATTATTTTTCTAGACCGGGACCAAATTAGCCACCCACTCATAGTATCTTAAAGGTATTATGATCTTGGCCTGCAACAACTTCCTTACCTCCTTTTTAATGGAGGAGAGTAAGAGTGGATTTATTTGTCTGAGTTTCTGTTTGCATGGCTTTATCCCACTCTTCAGAGGAATCTTATACTGAATGATATTAGTATCAAATGATTTCAAATCATCATAAGACCAATCAAATATATCTTTGTAATTTTTCAATAGATCTAAATACCTATGTTTGTATTTCCAGGGGATTCCTTTAGATAGCCTGATCATTTGGGGTTCCTCCTCTGATCCGTTGTTGCAGTCTTCAACTTGCTCATGCTTCTCTGGGGCCATTTGTTTGGAAGCTATGTCGTCTTTATTGAAAATTCTTCCTAGTGGAACAAGTCCATGAGGGATGATGTTCCCTTTTAGTTGCAAATTTTTTTGCCCAGCCACTGTTTCTTTCCATGAAGTGGCTTCTTTTTCTTCTTTTCCTTTTTCTTGATCAATGGTGGAGTGGGCAAACTCCCTAATGACTTCTATGAATATTTTCACCTGCTCATCATCTTCGAATATCTACAAGTGTTTGAAATTATCAGGTATTGAAGGTCTGTGTCTGAATTCTATCTCATATCTGGGGAGTGGATTATGTGGGGGCCTGAAAGTGCTTGCAGCTACAACCAGAGAATTAGCCATCTTGTTTTATTCCCTGGGTAGAAACTGAATTTTAAAGGCCAGGGAGAAATTGTCGATTAAGTCCCACACTTCATTTCAGTACGTCCTCAGCCTAGGGTGTTTGGCTTGGCATTGGTCTCAGATCTTCCTTACGACTAACTCAGAGTCTCCATAGACCAATAGGCATTCAATGTTCATATTTATTGTCGTTTGTAACCCCAGGAGCAATGCTTCATACTCTGCCACATTGTTGGTCGCCTCAAATTCGAGCTTGAATGAGAGGGGTATCATGATGCCTTACATAGATACCAACAATAGTACATCTCCATTCCCATGTTTTGAGTTTTCTCCATCGAAGTATAATTTCCATCCTTCATTTTCATTTGCTCGCAGGTGCTCTAACTGCCCTGTTAGGTGTATTGATGTTTCCTCAAGGAAGGTCTCATCCTCTTCTAGG
Source organism: Pinus taeda (assembly GCA_000404065.3). Classification (NCBI taxonomy): domain Eukaryota; kingdom Viridiplantae; phylum Streptophyta; class Pinopsida; order Pinales; family Pinaceae; genus Pinus; species Pinus taeda. The sequence goes on along the minus strand of APFE031744467.1, from coordinate 30,747 downwards.
AACAGACATGAGATGCCACTATCCTTCCCATGCACTAGGGATTTTTTTGAGCCTTTAGCCTCCTTTTCTCACATCCAAAAGTGGTAATGGTGGCATAAGTCAAATCTAGCTTAATAAAGCCACCCACCTTGGAACCCCAGATCTGGATAAGAGAATTCCAAAGTGAGGAGGTATATCATCCACCATTATATCCATTACCACACTCTTCACCAGGATTTGAGCCAGGTTTACCACCAGATCCTTTATCATGCCTAGGACTTGACTCTCTTGGAGTCAAAGGAGTATAGGTCCTTGTATGGTCTGGTGATCTCTAAGACCAGTTGTTCCATTATTGATAGTGGCATGAGGTTGTGTGAGGCCTCAAAATCCAGCATGCAAGTATGCAACAAAAGGTCATGGATCACCAAAGTCACAAAGAAAGGCGCAGTAGAAGCATCCAACTCTTCCACATGCAGCCCGGAGACAACCATGGGGCTCTCCTCTTGAAGGTTCAAACTATCATGGGATGTTGTAGAGATGGTTGGATGCATTAATTGAGAGACTTGAGCTTTGTAATGATGCTCCTTTAGAAGCTCAGTTAGAGGAACATGAATTTTCACCTTTTCCTGCTCCTTCTGGAGGTTGAATGTATGTTGGGCCTTTTCTGTATCTCCTGGAGCTATTCTTTTTCCCTTCCCGCTGGTAGTTGTCAAGAGAACAGGTGCCTCCTTTTCTGTGTGCCCCTTAATACTATTTCTCTCCTTATTTGTAGAGACTCCTGCCTTGGGTGGGTCAAGATGGAGCTTACCTTTCCCTTTTTTTGGTGTTGGAGGAGTCATTTGGGGAGAAGCTTCCCCTTGTTGTTCTGGTTCTCTCGTCCTCTTCTTTGAAGATATTAGATTATACCTACGTTGTGGATGTTTTTGCATGAACTCTGAAAACTGTTTGCAATAATAATCCATATCTTCCTCCTCTATTTTTGCTTCTCTATGATGACTGGCCTCCTAGTGAGCCATATTCTCATGTTCTTCTTCAACAAAATCAACATATATATTTCCCTGCATCTCCTGTGTATCTGATGATTGTTCATCGGGACCATCTTCCAAGTATAAGGGATGAGGGATCTGATCCAATTGCTCCTTTCTTTCCCTTGGAAGTAGTTGTAGTGGAGGCCTTCTATATTGCGGTTATAGCCTCGGTTGTTGACTTGAGCATTCTACCTGGAGAGGTTCTTGTTCTCGATTTCGAGCTTTCCAACTTTTTGTGATAAAATCTTGATGACTTTGTCCAGATCATCCCACTTCAGGTTAGATGATTCTCCATCTCGACCAGAGGAGGATGCCTCTTCTTTTCCTCTTTTGGGTTCAGTAGGTTCTTGCTTTGCCCTCGACTTCCCTGCCGAGGCAAGATTTTCTTCCACTTTGAGAGCATCGATCTGAAGTTGGTATAGAGTGGTAGAATTCCTTTCTCTCAGGGTAAATCCAACGTCGTAGTCAAAAGCTCCCAGGAAAACCACACTAGCTACAGCTAGGGGAGGCTTTATGTCGGTTCGCAAGTTATTGAACTGCTTATTGAATCTTTTAATAAATTCTAAAGTATCCTCCTTCAATTTTTTTCTTATGGAATTAAACTCAGTGAGGAGGTACTCATGATTCCTCTTTTCTTCCCACTTCTGGGTGAAAGAGTTTTCAAGTTGCTCCCATGTAGTGATGGAGGAATTGGGTAGGGATTTGAACCATTTTCTAGCTTCTACATCAAGGGATTGTACAAAAAGTCTCATGACCACATCCAGTTGTTCCACGTTTATGTTCTCGAAAAAAGCACTCAAGGTTTCAATGTGACTCTATGTTGTGTTATCATCTTCCCCATTGAACCTAGGCAGATGCTTTAAGTAGTCCCAGGGCATTGCACTCAAGGTCTGAGGTAGATCAAGAGGTGCATACTTATTTAGCAGAAAGACTGGAAGATCCATCTAGACTAGTGGAGGGATATTAAAATTCATTTGAGGAACTGGGGTCAAGATCACAGTGTTTGGAGGGGAAAGAGGGTATGTCAAGGCCTTAGGAGAAAGTCTTGAATAATGACCAACAACTGACTGAGAACTAGATGAGGGAACTTCAAAGGCTAGTGAGATGGTAGCAAAGTCAGGGGGAGTTTTCTCTTTCCAAACTTTCTTGGATTTTTGGTACTTCTTCACGGGTTTAGATCTAAGAAATAAGCATAATAGTGGAGGCCAAGTGTTTCAAGGTTTTACAACTTAATAAGATTTTGCAGAGTAGATGAGAGAGGACAAAGAGAAGGAGAAACTCATCACATAGAGCATAGGGCTTCAAACGTTCTACACTTAACACATAGAGCTTGAGGCATTAAGGATTTCGATACTTATTTGAGTTACAAGCAGAAATAATGAATGAAGGAGGAGCTGAAAGCTATGATTCATGCATTGTAGATTAAAGATATAATTTCAATAGTACACACAGGCATATTCATAAACAATTTTGAGACAAATGAATATGTGAAACAGTTATAGGCATTTGCATTAACATGTAGATACTAATGAATCTGTGAAGGAGCTTGAAATATTTCGAGAAACTATAATTGCATGAATTCAGGGAAGAAGCATGAACACAAAAAATGAGTTTGACAAAGAGAACACATATTGTAATACTTGTTTCCTTCATATTCTAAAAAAGATCTGTATTACAAAGAGATCCTGTATGAAAATAGCATGCAGTGTTTTCTATAGAATTTATGAACCTTTTCTAAGTCTTACCTTTCCCTATTTACCTGGCGAGGTGACCAAGAACATACATTACAACAAAAATATCTATGGTCTAGATTCAGCTGTCAGGTCGACTAGCTGTATCAGTCATGAATGGCTCTGTGGCCCAAAAATATCATAGAATTAAACGCCTCCTTGGAAGGAAGGCATGTTACAGGACAAAAACAAGTAAATAACCAAACAAAAAAGTAAATGAAAGTCTCTGTGTCCATCATGTGATCGCCTCTACCTCAGGCTATAATTTGTTCATGGTATGGCCTCTTATTCTACTCAACTGACCCCGTTGCTTCTTCCTTTACTGCTAGGATTCCTTGTTCTGTGAAGTAGGGGTTGGGTCAACTGTAAGTGACCATATTGGTGGTATTTTTCTTTATAGAGGGATGGGGCTCCAAGCTGAGCCATTAATCTTCCTTAGTCCCATGTATTGCTCCAATGTTGTGCCATGCTCCATTTAAGTCTTATAGTTGTCATCCCATCTGCCCATGAAACCTCTGTACTGCACTATCAGTGCCTTGATGTAGTGGGTGATATGCATTCCAGTGTAGCAGTGCAGTCTCGCATGTGCGGGATTTTTTCCTCTAAAACAAGCGAAACAAACCTTTTCTTATTTCCCCCTTAGCCCCCTTTGTTATAGCCCCTCATTTGGCTTTCGTCATATGACCAAGGGATGGAACCAGGGGCCTAGCCCTCAGACGCTAAGGCCTTTAGACCCGTGTCTAGGAGCCTTTTCCTTTGTATCGCATGGTGAGCACTAGTATTGCAGCAATAAAGCTCCAACTCCTGGGCTTCCTACTTTACTTTTATCAACCCGGTAGTTCGTAACAAACTTGGAAGCGACAGTGCTGTATGCACAAGTACTAGTTCTTACTGCAGGCCTTCACTTGGTCAGCTGGCGCAGGATCACTAGGAGCTCAAGCCAACTTCTATGGATTCCAGAAGAAGCTCTATATGTGATGAAAGAAAGGAAAGATTACTCTACAGAGGCTATTCTACTTGCAAAAAGGAAAAGAAGACTGAAATCTAAAGTAAACCTAGCAAACCCTACTTCACCAACTAATCCAACTTTTACAAAAAGAAACATGAAAACCATGAAATGAATCCCATTACCTACTCAAGGAAGTAAACAACATCTACTCAAGCTATTTCTAGAAGGAAACGAGAAAAAACATCTTTTTGGATTTTTATGTGAAATTGTCATGCATGTAATTTATTTGTTTGTGAATGTGGCATCGATTAGGTGGCAATGGAGAGCTACTTTGGGATTTGTAGAGGTGTAGGATGGTGTGGATGGGTCCTAGGAGGTCTCAAGTGGCCTTTTGGAGGATTTTCCCACAATCAGACTTCAAAAGGAAGCCTATAGGAAAATTTACAAGAGGCTGCAAGGGATCTACGAAGGTCTACAGGAGGATGCCGAGAGCAGTTTTGAAGGTTTTGAAGGTGTGAGAGTGGGTGGAGAGGGTAGATGAAGGCTAGGATGATGTGTTAAGGTGTCTGGGGTTCACCAAGGATTGCTAGGAGAGGAAAAGATGGTCGGGAGAGAGGAGGATATCCTATGGAAAAATCCAGAAAGCTAGGGCAAATTTTAGGTGAACTTTGGGCGACCGATAGGGCATAGATCAGGGAGAGAATGCAATGGCTGATAGGCTAAACTATTGTGAGATGAGATTTTCTACAAAAGAACTGAAATTCAAACAATGAGATCTAGCAATCAAGGAGACTAAGTACATCAAAAAACCAGAATTTTGCATCAAGCTAATCTAAATTATGAGCTATGGAAAGAAGTGCTGAAAAATGCTATAATGAGAGAAAGAAGGGAAGGAAACTTATTGCAAAGACAAAAATGAGCATGGTGAAAGAGATCTAAAGCAAAGCATTAACCTTCTAACAATCTGCAACACTAGAAATCCTATGGAGAAGGAAAATCTGTGTTTTTGTGGCAGCAAGAGGGTATTGGCCTCAATTCATGGTCCCAAGGGGAGGAAAGGAGGCCAAGGCTCTGTTGATGGCCTTTTGTATCTTCTTTCTATCACTATTCAACTTGCTACATAAAACTCAAATGGAAACAACCTTCTAAATCACCAAAAGCAACCTATTCTTAACCAAGAAAGAAATTTATCTAACAACAACTAATTCATAAACTGAAAAAAAAGCATATCAATACAAACAAGACGAGTTTGGCTGCTTGGATTGGGCCCTAACCCAAGAGCTTCAGCCCTCTGAGGTAACTCGGTGCTAGCTCAAAAAGGATCTCATCTTTATTATCAAAATAATAATAGGATTACATGAAACTATCAACAAAAGTAAGCTCGAAGTTGAGCAGAGCAGAACTACAACAAAAATTCAAAAATTTGACCAACTCCCTAATGAGGCCCTATGCCTCTCTACTTATACAACTGAAGCTCCCAACAGCTTCCTTAAAATTAGGGAGGCTTGGCTCCCAAAACTTGAGATAAACAGAAGTTATCCTCCACTTGCTCGGCTGCCTCCTAGTGCATTGATGTGGCTGTTTGTGCTCCGAGCTGCATGAAGGAGAATTCGAAGTGGGGAATCATAAATGAGGGGGATACCCTCCTATAAATCCTCTCCTTTGTCCACTTCGAATTATTACTGCCAATTTTCCATTAAATCTTTGACTTTTTCTTCAAAATTCAACAAAAATCTACATTAAACACATATTAGACTCCATGGCACCATAACCAACCCAACTCACTCCATAAGCATAGATATAATAAAAAAACATGCAATAAGCTAAGATAATGGTTGATTAAACTATGTTAAGAGGAAAAATGAGCCCATATAATTACCCATTTATGGGGCTCATCATCACCCCCCTACTGAAGGTGTTGCTCATCCTCTGAGCAACTTAGTGCATCTCCTCATCTTTGATGGCCCTGATGGCCTCCCTGACATCCCATGCTGCTGATGTGAGCTCCTCTTCTTTGTCATGGAATCCTGCCTTTCTGTCCAACTCTTCCCACTGATGTTGCTCTTCTTCCTCTTTTCTGCCTTCTAGCATGCCTAGCAGCAGCGGGGTACTCAATTTGAGGCCAATCCACTTGACCTTCAAACTCTGCATAGAGCGCTTGTACAGTGGCACTCTCCTTAATGCTTCTTGGATCCTTGTTGGGGAGTGATACTCCATGATCTGCAAACTGTGTGGTAATGTGTTCCACCTCCTCATACAAGCATGGATACAGTCATCCCTAAGTAATCTTTCCATATCCTCAAAATGTACAATGGCTTGAGCCTAATCATTGATATACTTAGGGGCAACTTGGGGATTATTTGCAAGCAGGTGATGTGTGCTGATGAGTGCCATGGGATCTGATGGCTCAACTATGATCATTAAGGGCTCATTCTGCTCTTTTATCATCAACTTTTTTATTTTTTCTTCCCTTAACTCCTCATGATTCATCCATGAGGCCATGGCCATTAGTTGCAGGTCCCCTAGCCTAGCATTGGGGTCCCACACATTCATGTCTGTGAGGACCATGTTATGCAAATAGATTCTGCCATTTTTTCCTTGTCTTTTGAAGAGCTTTGGTCACATAGGTCCATAAACTGTCGGTAATCTTGAAAAGACATTGTGCCTCTCTGTGCCAAAGTCTTTATCTGAAACTGCAACCATTGTTCTTAGAGATATAATCCATATGATTTTGCTGGTGTTCTGCATTGCAGTGCCTCCATGGACCAGCTAGCCATGCATGCCAATTGTGTCTCTTTTTCTTGCAGCTGTCTTCTTAGCAACTCATTTTCTGTTTCAAAGTGAATTCTTGTGATTGCTTCTTTATGTCTGACAACACTTAATTCCCTGCCCATTTCTCTTATTTGATTCTCCATATGGCCAATATCCTCTACTCCCTTGGATTTGGCTACTTGCATCCACCTATGGCTCTTTATTCTTTCTTTCTCCAACTCAAAGAAAAGTGGGATTGCAAATTTCTGTGGAATGATTCTCCCCCCCTCAAGAATATTGTATTCAGAGCCCAAACTAGGTCGGGGGTCAGGTTCTTGTGCCTCTGTTGCTTCCTCCTTCCCCTGTGGTTGTCCTTCTATCCTTGTTTCAAGTTTTTCAGCCTCCTGTAGTCTTGATAGGGTCTCCTGTAGAACAGTCTGTGCTTCCTATAGAACTGTTTTTTAATCCTATAGTTCTACTTTTTCCTTCCATGTGGGAGATCTAGGAGTCCCCCTTTCATAAGTGATAGGTGCCTTGGAAGGGGATTCCTTCCCTTGGGTAGAGGGTGAATGTTCAATAACAATGGGCACTTTAGAAGAAGGCTGGGGTTTCCCTTGTTTGATCCTTGTGCTCTTCCTAGCCCTGAAATACATTGAGGTCTGCCTCTTCCTCTTTTGTTTTGGTATAATTGGGGTGTTGAGGGCAGTGAGAGCAGTTGTTGCTTCTCTTTCTAGGGTCTCAGGAGACACCTCTATCTTTTCTGCCCCTTTTTCTCCTCCTTCTATCTTTTTCTCTGTCTTTGTTGGTTTTGTTTCCTCTTGTTCTGTTTTGGTTCCTTCCTCCTCTGTTTTGGTTCCTTCCTTCTTTGTTTTGGTTTCTTCCTTCTTCCATTCTTGTTCCTTAGTTTCCTCCCCTTCTCCCCCTTGTTGTTCTTCCTCCTCACTATCAGAAGGACCAAGATCATATGTGAGGGCCTTTATGTCATGTTCTGCGGTCATGTTGCGGAAAATTTCCCATGCTATGGGGATTGTGAAGGTATGGAAGGCTTCTTCCACTAACAATTTGATTAAACCATGGTGAGCCAGTTGATCTGGACCTCCCGCCTTCAACTTAATGCTGGAGTCTATGAGGGACTGCAGGAGAAAATATGGGATGCTAAGTTTCTGGGGCGTTGGAGTGTCCATGCCATATCTCAGCTCATGGAGAAGTCTAAAATGGTAGCCATAAACTATGCTATATCTCCCTTCACAGGAAATATATTTGATGATTTGGCAACTGACCACATCCCAAGGGTAAGGTATGCTTGTCTTTCTAATTCCATTTTTGTCTTTTACAGGATGTTCATTGTTTTGGAAGAAGTTTTTCTTAGCAGACTGTCCAATTGGCTTTTCATCTTTGCTCCAAGGTAATCCAAGAGGAAGGGTGATAACCCTACTGATAAATTATGGGGTGATTTCCATGGAGAGACCTATAAAAGGAAAAAGTGACATGGGTCCTTGAGTGAGGGACTAAAGAAAGGGCAAACTCCTGAGCCACTTCTTCATCTAACCCTCAAAATTTCTCAAAAAATGGCATCCAATTTGCTTTGGTGAATATGGCTACTACTTGGGGGTGTTCATGGAGCCTGGTTGAATTTCTGGGTTCCTTCCTCATGAATCCCCCTATCATTTTGCTTATACCCCTTTTGAACACCAAATCATGGAGACAAGAATTTTGTAGAAAACAGGAAAACAGAGAAAAACTGTGTTTTTTTAAGAAACAGGCATAATTTTTTTTATGTAATTCCTCTTCTTCTGTGGACTCAATTCCTCCTTAAAATTATATCATTCCTTACACATATTGATAATCAAGGTGGGTATGCACAGAACCTACCTCCTCAAGCCAGAAATCAAGCAAAAACCCCGTGTTTTCTCCTTAAAAACAACTTACTGCCCCTCTTGTAGAACTGCCTGTAGGTGCTCTTGTAGAACCTGTGGGTGCTCTTGTAGAACGCCGATAGCAGGAGGATGGATGAAAGTGATGGAGAATGATGGTTTCAAGGCTGTGGTGGTGACAAAGAGATTGTTGCAGCTAAGTGGACGAGGATGAAATGAAAGAAAAGGCGGTGAAGGAGTTTCGAGGAGGAGTACTTATTTCTTCTTTTAGATATTTCCCGTGATGGGGTGAGCTGGAAAAAATGTACGTTGCCATATTTGGACCATTGGTCCCCACTTGCCTTGTCATCATGGTTTCTTCCCCCAATCACCTCCCATCATTGCATCAGAGTTTGCATACCCTCCACTACCTATCCTTGGGATTTTTCTTTGAGTTGCCAGGCGCACATGTGGTGGCATCTCTGAGTGCAGTCAACTGAATGAGGGTGGCCAGTTAACTGGCCACCTTTCCTTGTTCAACCCTAACCATCTCATTCAATTATTCATATTTTTCAATTACACAAATGCAACAGAGGAGATGGTTAGTCACTTACCTGTGAGTCGAATGTATGTGCTGTGAGGTATGTTGGTTCCTTTTGCTGCTGCATGCTTGTATTTCCTTTGCTGCATGCCTGTATTTCCTTAGCTGCATGCTCTCTGCTTTCTGATGTGTGGCTGTTCATTTTGTGTAGGTATCCTCTGGCTAGATCTAGCTTCAGATGTCTCCTTCAATCCCATGGTTGCACTTCTTTTGCTGTTGTGGCTTGATTTTAATGGGATCAGCTGCTACAGGAATTCCTACAGGAGCTCTTGTAGCTGCTTCTCCCTTTAAAATTTTTAGCTGATTTTTGTGTTGGGAACTATGAGGGTGATGCTAGAGATGCTGATGGATATGGAGAGGTACCTGGTAAGCTACAGGTGAGATTTGAAGTGCTGCTCCCTTTATTTTGTTTTTTTTTTCTAAAAATTGGTTTCTGTGTTTTTTCGACAGGAAGGGAAAAAATGATGATGATGAGGTGGTGGAGGTGTGGGATGGATGGAAAGGAGGGTGGCTAGCTGTAGGAGGGTCTACATGCTCTTCATGAAACTTCCTAGCCCCTTAAACTGCTTTCTGCAACCATTTCTGGCTCTCTGTGATTTCTACAGGAGCCTCCTGTAGAAGACACAGGGCCTCCTATAGAACACACAGTTTCCAAAAAAAAACACAATGGGGTGGAAGAAAGGTCAGAAATGATGGAGAAGAGTGTGGAGGAGATGAAATAGGCTTTGTGGCATCTTCCCTTGCTCCCTGTGGTCCTCCTGTAACTTACAATGCACATTAAAATTCAATTTCCTTTTTCTTCTTTTCTCTAATTTTTTTTTTGAAAGACAACTAGGGTGCCTCAAGGAGGTTTTAACCCTAATTGCCTGCCCTGGGCGCCTCCAAGGGAGGTTTTCACCCAGGCATCTTATTCTCTCTCTTTTTTTGCTTTTTCCATCACTGGGCCACCTCAGAAGAGGTTTTCAACCCAATGATGGGACTCAAGTGCCTCATGGAGGTTTTCACTTGGGTCCTTATTATTTTTTCTTTTTTTTTTCTACTTCTTCAATGAGTGGGTGAAGTGGAGGCTAAGACCTGCTCCACTACCATCATTGTATTATTCAGATCTTCAATGAACTCTCACTTGGAGAGGGGCTTCTTGTAAATTTTCAACCTATGTCCATTGACAAGCATGGGGATGGCTTCCTCATCAATGGTTCTGATCAGAACTAAACCATTCTCATTGGATTTTTCCACAGTGTAGGGTCCCAGCCATCTTGTCCTCAGCTTGCCTTTGAAGTCTTTATAACTTGATTCATAGAGTAGTGCCCAATCTCCCTCTTGGAATTGCTTCTCCTTGATATTTTTTTCATGCCATATCTTCCTTTGAAGCTGAACTACCTCTGTGTGGAGAAGGACCTGCAATCTTTGTTCATCCAATCCATTGAGCTGGAGTAGTCTTTCCCTCTGTGCATGGCTGAGGTCTAGGTTCAACTGAGCTGCCATATTTAGTGTATTGTATTCAAATTATATCGACAACAAAGCCTTCTTCCCATAGACCAGTTCATAGGGTGTGAACGTTGTGGTGGTCTTCCATGTTGTGTTGGAGGCCCAGTTAGCCTCAACTAATCTATCCACCCAATCTTTTCTGTTGTTTCTCACTACCTTGGTCAGGATTCCTTCCAAATCTCTGTTAGTGACTTCCACCTACCCATTGGCTTGGGGATGGTAAGGGGTGGAAGTCCTGTTCTTGATTTTATGATGTGTGAGCAGGTCTTCAATCAAATTGGAAGTGAACTGACTACCTTGATCTGTGACCAGTTCTCTTGGATACCCGAACTTATAGAATATGTTCTCTCTCAAAAAATCAGCTACTTTTTCCTCTGTTGCTGCTTTGATTGCTTTTGTTTCTGCCCATTTCTTCAGATAATTGGTGCACACAATGATGTATTGCTTCTATTTTGAAGGAGGGTTGATAGGACCCACAAAGTCCATGCCCCACTTCTCAAATGGCTCAAAGGTCACTTGAGGCTGCATGGGCATCTCATCCTTTGGAGTAGGTTTCCCCATCCTTTGACAACGATCACATTGGCTTGTATATATCCTCACATCTTGATGAAGAGTGGGCCAATAGTAGCCTGCTTTCAATATTTTGAAGGTAGTCCTCTTTACTGCAAAATGGCCTCCACAAGGCCCATCATGACAAGTCAGGAGTATGTCAAAAACTTCCTCCTCCCTGACACATCTTCTCAAGATCTGATCTAGGCCAAGTTTGAAGAGATTTCCCCCAATCCAAGTGAAATGGGCACTTTTCCTCACGATCTTGCTCTTCTCCTTTGAGGACAGGTGTGGTGGAAACTGTGCTGAAACCAAGTAGTTTGCTATATCATTAAACCACGGAGAGTATACTGAGATAGAAAATAGGTGTTCATATAGCATTTGATCATCCACCATTCCTTCTTCACTTGCAGGAAAATTTACTCTAGACAAAAAGTCAGCAACAACATTTTCTTTACAAGGATTATCAACAATGGTCAAATCAAACTACTGCAGTAAAAGAAACCATCTAATAATGTGACCATTTACATCCGGTTTGTTCATTAAATATCTAATTGCAGCATGATCAGTGTGCACAAATGTTTGATAGCCTGTGATATAATGTTTGAATTTGTTCAAGGAATGCACTATAGCTAGGAGTTCCTTCTCGGTTACCGTGTAGTTTAACTCTACCTTTGACAAATTTTTGCTTATAAAGTATATGGCATAAGGTAAATTTTCATCAATTTGTCCTAAGGCTGCTCCGATTTCTTTGTTTGAGGCATCTTTGTGAATGTGGAAAGGTAGGGCCCAGTTTGGGCCTCTCAAAATTGGGGCAGTCACAAGTTTACTGTTCAAGGTAGCTAAAGCTTCTTGACGGTTTTTGGACCATATGAACTCAACATCTTTTCCTAAAAGACCAAACAACGGAGAGGCTAACTTACTGAAATATTTAATGGATCTTTTGTAATATCTAGCTAAGCCTAAGAAACTTCTGACCCTTTGGATGATGGAAACTTTGTTGGGGTCCACCTGCAGTCCTTGTTGAGATATTGCATGACCTAGCACAATCCCTTCAGTCATAAATTCACATTTTTCTAGACTGAGGGATAGGTTCATTTCAATACACTTGTCCAAAACTTTTCCTAGGTTAGATAAAGCTTCCTGAAAGTTAGAACTATAAGGAGTAAAATCATCCATATATATTTCCACTTCATCATGAACCAGTTCAGAAAATACACTCAATACTGCTATCTGGAAAGTGGTTGGAGCATTACACAAACCAAAAGGAAGGACCTGGTATGCAAAGGTACCCCAAGGACAAGCGAAAGTGGTCTTATCTTGGTCTTCCAGGCTGATTTGAATCTGATTGTACCCGCTAAACCCATCTAGGAAGGAGAAAAACTTTTTTCCCGCCAAACCATCTAACACTTGATCTATGAAAGGCAAAGGAAAATGGTACTTTTTAGTGGCTTTGTTCAATCCCCAATAATCGACATAGATTCTCCACTTACCATTTTTCTTTGGCACTAGCACCAAAGGAGAGACCCAGTCACTGTCAGAGTTGGGGTAGATGAATCCTGCATCAAGTAATTTTTGCAATTCTTCCTTAACAATGTCTTTAAGGGCTGGATTCATCTTCCTTTGAGGCTGCTTGGCTGGTTTGCAATCTTCCTTAATGTATATATGATGACTACATATTGAAGGGTGCATTCCCTTCATCTCCTTATAACTCCAGGCGAAGGCATATAAATGTTTTCTCAATAAGTTGCACAACTCCTTCTCGTGGGAAGTGGATAGGGATGGATTGATTTTCAAGGTTCTTTCTGGGTTGAACTCTATATTCTTAACACAGAGAGAGGTCAGGTGGGCCACACAGAGATCAGTTAAGGGATTGTCTTGGGTTTCTTTCACTATATCTTCTAATGGCAAGGTATTAGGGGATGGATTCTGAATTAAATTTTCAATGATATCATCCTCATCTTGCGTTTCCCCCCCCCATGACAGTTTCTAATACACAAAGTGGTGCAGAATATACTTCATCCTCATCCTCCACCTCCAACCAGAGAGGTAGATCATGTTCTAGCAAAGGTTGGGTAGGAGGGTATATGATTAATTGTTTGGACATATGCCTGTTATTGATGGTCATGTTCCCAGCCCAATAGCTGATGTAGGCATCGGTAGTAGCCAACCAGGGTCTTCCCAGGATGAGAGGATACCCAGTGAGCTTTGCCTTCAGCTGGAGAACTAAGAAATCAGCAGGGTACTCCCAAGAATCAATGGAGACCATCACATCTTCCACAATCCATTCAAGGGTCGCGGTGGAGTGGTCTGCTAGCTACAGTACTGTCGTGGTCTTCCTCAAGGAGCCCTGGAGGTTAAGTTTGAGCATGGTGTCCTTTTTAATCACATTAATGGCAGCTTCCAGATCAATCAAGGTATGTGGGATCACGGTGCCATTAATGTGGACATCAACTACTGGGCTTCCAGAGTCTAGATATTTTGGGCAGATTACCTACCCCAACATCAAGTCAGACAATTGTCCAATGACATTGATGGTTAGGGCATCTCTCTTGCACCTGCCTGGATGCCTAAAGCACTTCTCTTTGATCAACCTATTGTATATAGGCACATCTTTTATGGCTTGGAGAAGTGGTATCTTCACACATAGTTGTTTCAATTCTCCTAGAAGTTCAGGTTCTTCTGGGGTAGACTGTGTTGTCCTGGATAATCTCTGAGGAAAGGGTGGAATTGCTTTAGGTTCACTTTCCTCTTTATCTTCTTCAACCTCCCTAGGTGGGGGATGGATATTTGGGAGAACCTTCCTAGATCACAAGTTAATCTCCTGAATCTCCACAACATAAGTTGGGCATGACGGTTTCCCAATATATACTTGCTGAGCTTGTCTGTTGTTCAGGTTTAGGTTCAGCTGGGTAGGAATTTGGGGTTGCCTTGGTGGAGCAGGAGGCAATGGTTGTGGTTGAGCAGGTGGTGGAGGCAAAAGAGTGGGAGGAGAGTTGTACTGGGGCCTTCACCACTGATGAGATGCATTCCACTGGGATTGTGGCTGAGCATAGGATTGAAAATGAATAAGTGGCTGGTTGGGCATGATATTGAGATGGAAATGACCAAGGAGGAGGCATGGACCAAGAAGGACGAGCAAGAGGACCCCAAGAAGGTATGGAAGTGACTTGTTTGGGGTTGTAATATTCCTGAGATGTCCCTTTTATCCCGTGCCGGTATGGTCTAGGCCCATGTGGTCTCCTTTGGTTCATGAAATAAAGTGGTTCAGTGGCTCCTTCGGCCCCTTAGTATACAACTTTAAGTTCGGGCAAGGAAGGGAACTTATCTGTAGAATGATCTTCTTCACAAACTAAACAAACCTCTATAGAGTTCAATGGACATTCGTTCCTAGGATGCCTCCTGGTGCACCTAGGACAAAAAATGGCCAAAGCCCTCTCTGTTGCCTCTAGTTTCCTTTTGATATGCAAGGTATCCATTTGCATGGAAAGAGTCTGTAGCATCTCACTCTTGAAGTCTTCTAGCATGTTTCCGATTTCGCCTTTAATGGATGAATTGGATGAGGAGGTACTGGCTATGGGTTGACTCCCTCTACCTCTCTTTCTGACTACTCTAGAATGGTTCCCAAAAACAATCTTTATGTCCTCATAAGGTAGTTGGTAGATGTTTCCCCGTCCAGTAGATGGAGGGTGTCTAGAAGGTCTTCCGGAATACCTCTGAGCAAGACCAACTTCATATATTCAGTGTCAAGTGTGCACCTGACCCTTTTTAATTGAGATGGAACCTCTCTTCATAATCTTCCAAGGATTCATCACTTCCCATGGTCATTCGGAAGACTTCTTCTTTGGTGTCTTTTGACCTATAGTAGTCTCGATATTTGTTATTAAAGGCTTGTTGTATCTGAGCCCAAGTTGTGATGCTATTGCCAGGTAACCCCATGAACCAGTGCAATGCTGCATCCTTGAGAGTAGAAGGGAATAGTTTCAACTTTTGCTCATCTTCTGCATAGTCATAGGTTCGACAGAGGACAACAAACTCAAACAAGAAGGTGTCAAGATCTTCTGTAGTCAAACCATGGAAGTGAGGTAGGGCTGAAGGACTGATATTTTTCATTTTGGTGTCCCCATTGGTCTCTCGAATGGAAAAGGTACCCTCTATTCTCTAACCTTTCCCCCTAGCATTTATGTTTTTAGCCATTGGCTCAAGAGGGATGTTTTCTTCTTCTTCTTCCCCTATAGGTTCTTCAAATTCCTCTGGTTGTTCACCTAAAGGTTCTTATTGATCACTGCCACCAAAGAAGAGAGAAGGTTGGTTATGTGATGTAGTGGGGGTGTTGGGCAAGAATTTTCCTGAATTATCTCTATTCCTACGACGCATGAAATGAAATCTTTTTGGCTGGTTTTTGTTTTTTCACTGATTGTACCTGTAAAACTAAAATTGATTGAACAAACAAATTGCAACTAACTGAAATGAACTTGCTGAAATGAAATTGAAGAACTGAAAAGGAAAGTAAATGAAATGCAGAACTGAAAGCAAGGAAATGACTAATCCACTTTTGTTGAAATGAAGTTGTTGAAATGAAATTTGCAGAATTGAAAATGAAAGCAAATGAAATGTAGAACTGAAAGCAAGGAAATGACTAATCTACTTTTGCTGAAATGGAAATTGCAGAATTGAAAATGAAAGCAGGGAAATGCAGAAACTGAAAGAAACAACTACTCTACTTTTGCTGAAATAAACTACTTAGCAGAATGTGAGATAGAAAATAGAAGAAAGCTGTAATCACGAAATACTTTGACGCTTCCCCGGAAACAACACCAAAAAGTGGTGAGCACTAGTATTGCAGCAATAATGCTACAACTCTTGAGTTTCCTACTTTACTTTTATCAACCCGGTAGTTAATAACAAACTTGGAAGCGACAACGCTGTATGCACAAGTACTAGTTCTTACTGCAGGTTGTCAATTGGTCAGTTGGCAAAAGATCACTAGGAGCTCAAGAAAAATTCTATAGATTCCAGAAGAAGCTCTATATGTGATGAAAGAAAGGAAAGCTTACTCTACAAAGGCTACTCTACTTGCAGAAAGGAAAAGAAGGCTGAAATGTAAAGTAAACCTAGCAAACCCTACTTAACCAACTAATCCAACTTTTGCAAAAAAAAACATGAAAACCATGAAATGAATGTCATTACCTACTCAAGGAAGTAAACAACATCTACTCAAGCTATTTCTAGAAGGAAATGAGAAAAAACATCTTTTTGGATTTTTATGTGAAATTGTAATGCATGTAATTTATTTGTTTGTGAATGTGGAGCGATTAGGTGGCGATGGAGGGCGAATTTGGGATTTGCGGAGGTGTAGGATGGTGTGGATGGGTCCTAGGAGGTCTCAAGTGGCCTTCTGGAGGCTTTTCCCACAATCGGACTTCAAAAGGAAGCCTAGAGGAAAATCTACAGGAGGCTACAAGGGATCTTCAGGAGGTCTACAAGAGGTCTACAGGAGGTCTACAGGAGGATGCTGAGAGCAGTTTTGAAGGTTTTGAAGGTATGGGAGTGGGTGGAAAGGGTAGCTGAAGGCTAGGGTGATGTGTAAGGTGCCTGGGGTTCACCAAGGATTGCTAGGAGAGGAAAACATTGTCGGGAGAGAGGAGGATATCCTATGGAAAAACACAGAAAGCTAGGGCAGATTTGAGGTGAACTTTGGGCGAACGATAGGGCATAGATCAGGGAGAGAATGCAATGGCTGATAGGCTAAACTGCTGTGAGATGAGATTTTCTACAAAAGAACTGAAAGTCAAACAATGAGATCTAGCAAGCAAGGAGACTAAGTACATCAAAAAACCAGAATTTTGCATCAAGCTAATCTAAATTATGAGCTATGGAAAGGAGTGCTGAAAAATGCTATAATGAGAGAAAGCAGGGAAGGAAACTTATTGCAAAGACAAAAATGAGCATGGTGAAAGAGATCTAAAGTAAAGCATTAACCTTCTAACAATCTGCAACACTAGAAATCCTATGGGGAATGAAAATCTGTGTTTTTATGGCAGCAAGATGGTCTTGGCCTTAGTTCATGGTCCCAAGGGGAGGAAAGGAGGCCAAGACTCTATTGATGGCCTTTTGTATCTTCTTTCTATCATTGTTCAACCTGCTGTAGAAAACTCAAATGGAAACAACCTTCTAAATCACCAAAAGCAACCTATTCTTAACCAAGAAAGAAATTTATCTAACATCAACTAACTCATAAACTGAAACAAAGCATATAAATACAAACAAGAGGAGCTTGGCTACTTGGATTGGGCCTTAACCCAAGAGCTTCAGCCCTCTGAGGTAACTCAGTGCTAGTTCAAAAAGGATATCATCTTTATTATCAAAATAATAATAGGATTACATGAAACTGTCAGCAAAAGTAAGCTCGAAGTTGAGTAGAGCAGAGCTACAACAAAAATTCAAAAATTTGACCAACTCCCTAATGAGGCCCTAGGCCTCTCTACTTATACAACTGAAGCTCCCAACAACTTCCTTAAAATCAAGGAGGCCTGGCTCCCAAAACTTGAGATAAATAGAAGTTATCCTCCACTTGCTCGGCTGCCTCCTAGTGCATTGATGTGGTTGTTTGTGCTCCAAGATGCATGAAGGAGAATTCAAAGTGGGGAGTCATAAATGAGGGGGATACCCTCCTATAAATCCTCTCCTGTGTCCACTTCAAATTATTTTTGCCAATTGTCCATTAAATCTTTGACTTTGTCTTCAAAATTCAACAAAAATATGCATTAAACACATATTAGACTCCATGGCATCATAACCAACCCAACTCACTCCATAAGCATAGATATAATAAAAAAACATGCAATAAGCTAAGAGAATGGTTGATTAAACTATGTTAGGAGGCAAAATGAGCCCATATAATTACCCATTTATGGGGCTCATAATCGCAAAATCCCGTATATTGATGCTTCATAGTGCTTTAACCTTAATATTCTTCCCTAGACATTGTGATCATCGATATGTGAGATCAGGCCCACCTAAGACATCGGAATCTCACTGCAGGAGAGGGGGACTCTTTATCTTTTTCCTTATTGCGGGCTGACAGTCTGGACGTGAGATCCTTATAGATCATGTCGTAATAACTTATCACATCCGGGTGGGGGGGATTTTCCCTTTGTTACTTGGAATCTCGAATCCCGGTGCTTGATGGCCTTTTACCTTTAGATTTTCCCCTTAACAGTTGTGATCGCTGATCTGCAGGGTGATGTCATCACTGCCACGTGTTGCCCTATGATTGGTGACACATCGCACCCTGGAATGACCCCATTTTACCCCTAAAAATATTGAAACTGAGTGACATGTGTCTCCCGTACGGCCACATCACCCTCCATACTACCATGTGGAGGAGAGAGAAAGGGAGTCGTCCACCTTGGTTTGGCAAGAATTTCCTTTGTTAATGAATCTTGTCCTTTCCCAGAACTTTTACACTATATCGTAGAATCGGCCCCCACATGGTCTTGGAATGAATACCCCACCGATTTGTCGATATTGCGGGATGCGGGATGGTGGGTGTGCATGATTGCGCCACATGGAGGAGAGAGAAGGGGGGTTGCTCGCTCTTGTTTTGTTTTGCGTTCCCTTTGTTAACATTTTTCTGCCTCCCCCGGTGATGTTACATTATACCGCAAAATCAACCCCTGCAAGGTCTTTTAAGTTTAGAACTCGCTGATCTGCCGATATGCTAAGCTGCAGACTGTAGGGTCGCTGGGATGTGGGATGCAAGATTGTGGGAGTGCGGGATTACGCCATGTGGAGGAAAGAGAGAGGGGGTCACCCGCCTTGGTTTTTTCATGCTTTCCTTTGTTAACCCTTTTCGACCCTTTTTGACCCTCCCCCGATGATTTCACATTATATCGCAAGGTCGGCCCCCGCAAGTTTTGGATTTTTCTGTGACTGCGAGACTACTGTGACAACTGATTTTCCCTCATACTTAGCCATTTTCTAGGTTTTCGAGGCTTTCCAAGGCAATCTTCAACATGCTCTAACTTTTGATCCAGGAGTCTGTTTTTGGACTTTTATATACCATTAGAAAGCTCTTTCTGAGCACTAGGCACAGGAGGGGCCTGATCAAGCTCTGAGATCTTTTGTGGCCTAGGAAAGTGGATCCAAACTTCACTTCTCCTGGGCAACCATGACCAATTGAAACCCACAATGCAGTGAGTGACAACATGGTTCATAACATATTGTGTGTATAAAAGTGCACATACAAATACAGTGAAAATATCAGACAACCAATATAGCCACCATGAGTAAGCATGGTAATCAGTTCCAAACATGAAAACCTCTTATTAATGTTGCTACAAATTCAAGTACAAATCTTGCTATTTTCAAACCCCAATAATGGAACATGGGTTGCTCATACCATTGTCCAATGCAAAACCCTAGCCTCACTGCAACTCACTCTGCTAGCTACTAAGAGCTAAGTGCATCTAGCTCTCAAGCATAGATCAACTATCTACTACTAGTCCAATCTCAAGTGTTGAAGTCCTTTTCAATGAGGTAGGAGGAAAAATTTATAGAGTTGAGGTGACTGTTTACCTACCCTCATGAATCTTGAGCTTCCTCACCGCTTTCTCTTGTCTGACGAGTGTTACATGCACAAACGAATCTCATCAATGTTGTTGGTATTGTGATGAGAAATATTTACATATTGATAGAAGATAGGTTGTGAGGATAATGAAAGAGGTTCCAAGAAACCCTAGGGTTCTTGTTGCCAATGCTATTGTGAAACCATGCAAACTTGCATGAACTGTTGAACTATCTTCTATTATGCCTTACTTGCATCCATCCATGCTCTATTGTTGTAAAACATTTTCCACTCAAAGTATTGGGTTTCGTCACTGGCACTATCTTTAAATGTCTTTTATTCTCCAAAAATTGTTGCTAAACATAATCGCACAACAACTTGCCATGATATTCCCTGCAGGATGTGGAGATCCACTATCATCATTCTAATAGTTGCCCACATATTTACGCCTTTTGTTGTGTTTTTCATCACTAACAACACTCAGATGTTCCATAGTCGCAAAACCCTCAAAGGACAAATAAGCAAGTAAGCTAGAATTCTTTAATGTGGATATACACCACTCCCTTTTTAGTTTATTTTCCTCTGCAACTTCTATATCATCCATACAGAAAGATGCACAAGCACTTAACCCACAAATATCACTGTGGGTGGTTAATGTGGGAAACATGGGTATGCTTACAAAATCATTGCCAACTATCCCATCAAAAGGTATCAAATAAGAATTATGTGTTCATAACGTTCTTTGAAGTATTAAGGCCTACTTCATGTTGCTTCACAAGTAACCTAGTTAAACAAGCAGGAATCATAAACAAATATTTTATTTATGTTTCTCCCCATTTATCTCTTGCAAACTCTACAAATGTAAATCATAGGAGGTGAAAAGCCACATAACAAGGTCACATTTCATCATTTGGAGGGGGTCTCATGGTTGTGTTTTAGTGCAAGTCGCACCCCATGGTGACTTACCTATGGCTTTTCTATGCGACTTTGGGACCTTGGGAGACGTGACTTTCTAGATGCCACGTAATCAAAACTTGCAGATTGATCGTATTTCCCATTTCTCTCCAGGGTTACCATTTGCAATTTTTTGACCCAGTGGCATTAAGATTATGTAAGTCGCATTTAGAAGGTGTGACTTAGCTTAAGTCACCATTGGGAGGTGAAATTGTGTGAGCTTATCCTCCAGGATCACTTAGGATGCAAAGAAATGACAACATTTCTCATCTAAATCATGATATTTTCTATTCATCCACCATGGTGTCAACTGTGTTGCACATCATGAGAAATGAAAATATAGCAGAAGGCAAGAAACTATGTAGAATGACACAAAGAGTAGAATATTCTTAAAACCATTCTCTTCTAAGAGTGTCAGTGAAATAATTAGCTAATGGAGTCTTTCACAAGAAATGGAGAAAGTTCTTTGAAGACCCATGCAACAGTTAGACATGATGGAACAAACCACAATATACAATGTGTATATCATTCGGAAATCCTTTTAGTCATGGTTTCTTTTACAATGCTTAGTGTTAACCACACGCATACCTAGGTGCCATGTTTTTTGGCAGCTTCATGACTACTGTAACAATGATGGATGCACTACTATCAAACACTATATCTTGAAACTTCTATATCCCATGTATTGTCATGTGGTTTTAATGTTTCAAGCATGTGTTTTGTTCACAACGATGAAGCATGCAGCTAATGCATTATGTGGGCACCAACATATATATAAATACATTATCATGCCTTTGGTGCATGGATGGAACACAAAAATATGATCGTACAACCTAGGGAGATGTGGTAGGGACAAATGTTGCATTTGGGAAATGCGATTTGAAGAAGGTCAAACTCGGAGAAGTCACAAAGTCGCATGGTAGGAAAGTTGCACCTGTAGGTCACATCAATGAGGTTCTCCATTGCGATTTTGCAACTTGTAGGTGGTCTTAATCACATAGGGATGGTTGCACTTTGGTCAATAAGGAAGGTCACATTTTAGTACGATAGTTCCCTTGGCGACTTGCAACTTCCAACCAACTGAATTTTTGGCCTACACTACATACTGTGATTTGATTTAACATGAGAGTATTGGTAGTGGGTTACCCTACATGAGCTTCCTCTTGTAAAAAACTAAGTCAAAACAGAGAAATTTGGAGGCTATGTGACAACTCCTAGAAATAGACAATATGTCAGTGACACAACGATATGCATTTCATTGCGGGATTGAAAATATCTCCTGAGAAACTATTGATCAAGAAATTTCTCACTGTAACTCCCATCCCCCTTCAATTGGTGTGATCAACTTCTCCATATGAACTGCAGTCGCCTTGCTTTCCAAGGACAAACTCTTTCCATTGTAACGAGAATGCTTAATATGCATGTACTCTTGGATAACCCTAACAGGTTTAATACGTGGAATATCCATGATACCATGTGTTGGCATGATGGATGGATTTTAAACGCCATATGGAGATGGCTCTTTGGATTTTTAGTGGACTTGAGCAAATAACCTTTTTTCCCAAGTGCACCATTGTTCCCCTTTTATTCTATGCAATGACTTTGTTTGCACATACCATTAGGACATTCATTGGGGCACTTCCTTTTGATGTGTTTTTCCCTAGAAAACATCAATGCCCTCTTTGAATGGTTCAATGCATAAACTATCATTGATTGTTACGATATCGCATCTCGAATGTCTCAGGGTTATTTTAAAAGGTGCAACAATGTTTGAATGGTTTCTTTTCTTTTGAAGTAGCAACACATTAGTAAATAGACTTCATTCCTTTGGGTTGAGGGATTTAAAAAACATTGTTTTGATTTGGCATGCCCATTGCATGAATCCTAGTATGTCTAATTAACATGTGCCAACTATCTTGGATTTTTTCTCGGAACAAGCTTCATGTGACTAGCACCACCATCATAATTCTTGTTAAATTCAACCCTAGTGTAAAGCTGAATAGAGACCATGGCATGTATTTCACATTTAACAAGGTCTAGAAAATTTTCCTATGATAAAATGTCTTGAAAGTATTTCTCCTTACCATGTGTATCTTAAGTGTTCCTTTTCCAGGTATTTGTTGCCCTATTCGAATGGTCTTACCTCCTTTGTGCGACTTGTGCCTTATGGATAATTTAAGAGTGTGTATTGGTTTTGTATTTTGGAATTTTGTAAGACATTGTGTTCGATACCTTGTTACATTAAAAGAACACTTGCTTTATTCAAAATAATTATTTGTGGTCCCAAACACCTTTTATAATGAGCTAAAATTGATATCAATTGTCAAAAGGCTCTTCCCCTTTCGTCATCGCAGCATACCATATCTGAAAGTTTTCAATTCTTTCTTTAATTAATGTATGCATTCATTTCCTTTACTACTTTGTATGTTGTGTTTACAATAATTCCAAGCCCTCCATTCTTCCAGTGTTTGAGTGGTGTCATGTCAAAGTTTTATTTAATGAAAGTGTTGCCTCGTTTGATGTGTAACCAAGCCACCTTTACTTATGTTACTGAAAAGAAAGTGAAACAAAACAAATTAATTTACCAAAGTGATACTTTTCATGTGAAACCATGAAAGCAAACAAATAATAATAATAAAATAATTTACTCAATGAGCATGAAATTGTTGATAGTGCTACACCCGCCAACATTCAGGGGATCACCCCAATATGAAGTCCCCAATAGACCTCACGCCGTTTGGAATAGGAGTCCCAATGGTGGGTGGTAATGTTATGCCTTGACTGTGAAAACGCGCAGAGTGAAGTACGATAAATTTGGGTGAGAGCAAGTGAGTGATCCTGTAGAAAGTCAAGTACCATGCATGAAGGTTCCAACACACGAAGGGGAAAGGAAGTGTGCCCCTTGGAAGCCTGTAATAGTACGCAGCTTGAAAGGAACACACGAGTGTAATTACATCACAATCTAAGATGCGGAATAGTCCACAAGTTAACGCGATGAATTAATATAACAACACACATTCAACAAGATTCATACAATGCAAACGAAATTATTCATAAGCATAAGTGTAAGTAAAATAACATACATTCACAATGCAACAAGAATAGCCCTACTATATTCACAACATATGCATGAAAGCGTGTTGGATCTGATTTTTATTATAAATGAAAGTTCCATTGATACATACACCATTGACGACCACTAGGCCCAATAGTGGAGCATTAAAGCCAAGAACACCTACTCCTCCAAAGGAGTATACTCACTTTGTGCTACGGATAGTCCCAAGCTCCTTCTAAGTGTAAGCCTAGCCAAAATATTGGCTCCCAAAAGCCTGTTGCATGAGTTATGAGGTTCTATTTATAATAAGAGCAGGTGACTCTTCAACTCTCCTTTGTGACGTTTGGACTACCCCATGACTCTTCAAATTCTTTAAAAAAGGACTCACTACATTACATCATGACTCTTCATACTCCAACATTGACACTTGGAATTTCATTTACAACATAATTACAAATAATATTACATTTTACACTTGTACCATTATAAGACAAAATATGGCAGAGACAACTTGACAACCTAACAAGACACAACATTATGATGCGTGAGTTTGGGAAAAATCTAGCTCAACAACTTCCATTTGATGCTTCTTGGTCACATATTAGTTTCAAGCTCGATACTGTGTGGTGACATAACCAAACTGCATGATGGTGTATGGCTAGAAGCAAAATCTAGCCTCCATGGCAACCACGTACAATGTCTTGGAACTAGTTTCAAGTTCATTCTGAAGCATGAGCAACATTTTTCTAATTTGAACAGGACCACCAATGTAGTTATGCACGTTCTATCTGTTTAGCTCCAAATCTTCCTTGGTGCAAATTTGTCTCAACTACTCCAAGTTCTCTTCGATCTCTTGTCGAACTTGGTTCCTGGGTTTGGATTTGGTGAGCAAACAGATTGATGGGATGTTGTTTGTTTTCACTAATACATCCAAACTACTGAAAAACCATGCATATGAGGCCTGAATGCTACTAATAAATGAGGTGGGATGTTTGTTGTTTTGCATTAATATGTGAACTCTCACTTTCTCCAACTCTGCATGTGGCTTCATTTTCTTCACTAAGTCAAGCGGTGCCCCTTTCTATCACATTGCCCATTCTTGCACATAGGTGATGGAAACTTGTATATTTTTGATATTTTTAACAAAAACTTTGTTCTGCTGTAGTAGGCCATGCAAACGGATGACTACTTTATGTACGATCACAAACCCATCACAGAGCTTCTGCATGGTTTCTCCAAGTGTTGATACTTCAGCAAGTATTACTGCTATCATCTCCTCCAAGTAACCCTGTGTAGAAATTGCACTCAATGCTGCTGCACAGAGTTGTTTTGCCTCTTACCTGACAACCTGCAAGTTCTATGCCAATTGCTCATTCTTGGGCATCAAATACTCAATGCTTGATATTGTTGCTCCCGAAAAGGCCAATTTTGCTTCGATAATGGAATTTGGATGCTTCTTGGTGTCCTCCACTGTCACCCTTTCTCTAACAAATTCAAGTGATGAGTGATCATCCAGAAAATTCTTTTTTCGTGCTTGTATAATCATCTTTTGGAACTCAGCAAATGACATATTGTACACATCCATTACTAGATCATCGTCAAGGGGAACAGCATCCCCTTCCTCTATCGAGGTTGGCTCTGTTGCTGGAGGTGGTGGAGACTGAATGGTGACCTTTGGTGTGTTCGACATTAGATCGACATCTTTATTTTGCAGCTCATGTTCCATCTTCATGTCTATTACTTCAATCAAGTGCTCAATCTATTGAGAAATCTCTCGATCCTGCATATGTTCACCTTCCTCCTCAGTTGCTGGCTCATTATGTTCCTGCTCTTCAACCTGTATTGGCGTTGTTTCTTCTACCATTACGCCTTTCCTTTATTCTTCTTCCTACTTATGTTTCTCTTCTTGTTCTCTCCTCCTCAACTCATGTTCTTCCTTAATCTTCTATTCTGCCTCCTGCAACCTCAGTTCTGCTTCTTGCAACCTCTATTTTTCTCTCTTCCTCCCCTCTTCTCTTCGTATCCTCTGCTTCCTCTTTGTTTTTTTTTTCTAAAGTTGATTTCATTATAATAGGATCTGATTTCATTTTGAAACTTTGTTCCCCCTCCAGATTGTCGAAAATATTCCTCTTTCCCTTGTCCTGAATGGGATTTTTACCTTCTGTTGTTGTTTCTTCTGGAATTGCTACCATCTATGGAGTATCCTGTGAAGTCCCTGCTAAACTTGCCAACTCATGGAGTGTAGAGGCATTGTAGCAATTCCTCCATGGATCCTCCTCTAGCTAATGAAATTCCCTGTTGATTCATTGAAAGTAAATTCTTGCACAATGATATCCACAAATACCACAAGGATCATATAGATTACATTCCCACGTATGAATGAAAACTTGACTATCTCCTTTCCCTCGATATCCACGAATTTCAAGTTCTTTATCTCGTATAATCCAATTTGCAAAGAAATAGTGGGCCATGGTGCTTGCTTCTTCCTATGCAAAGTTGTTGACAACCCTGTGGCAAGATCATATGAAACTTCTTGCATGACAAGCTTGTCCGCGACATATATTGGTAAAACATGCAAATGCTTCTCTTCGTTGAACACTCTAAGGAAGGTTCCACCTGGTGAGACATACCAATCTACGATGTCTACTATCGCCTCCATTACTCCTCATGACATCCAAGGTGGATATTCTTCAAAGATGAGCTTGTAAAGTGGGATGCTGTCAATTAGTTGTTCCATTACTCCTCGATGACTACAATATGAAAGCAAATTGAAATAGATATGCATGGAAGATTCTCCAGTTCATGCTAGGAAACTAATTCTATGCATGGATTGCATCCAATAAATATGCAGAAATATAAAACCTTTCTTTCTCACCTTCAGGAGGACTCTAGGCCTGTGCTACATGGGCTCTCAACTATCAAGCCAACATATCTGACCAGTTGAATGAATTCCCCTCGTTCATAACCCAGTTCCATAAGACTACCCACCTTTGATAGCTTTTTCACCCAACCTTTGACAATGTCTATTATGTTCAAATAATTGTTGGTGGCATAGAAGAATGAGTCCATAAGCTTCACAGGCTTGGGAAAGTGATACATGCTGTTGGAGAGGTAAATCCCCTCTACGGATAGAGGCGATCCGTACTAGCCCAGAACGGGTCTAGCAACAATCAATCAATGCTATCACGCAAGTTCCTAATTGCAAATAAAGAGTAGGTGATGGAGACCTACTTGGGATCCAACGCTTTAGTTCGTAGAAGAGATGGCGCTCGCGTTCCTTTGCCTTGGCCGGTCACGATCCTCCACTATCCATTTTAATGGACACCTGCACTCAAAGAGAACAACCAAAAACACAAGCGTGAAATCTAATATATGCAATTATACATCGGTCAGGAAAGATATAATTCAACATGAACCATTACAAGTACAACGAGAATGGAACCATAATGATAGTCATCTATTTATTAATATTCAACAAAGGAGAATACAACCAGCATCCTGACGTCAAGTCCTCCTTTGGCTGGGTGCTCAGCTACACAAGTCTTGCAAAAGCTTGAAGGGGTGAGGGACAAGCTCTCTCTCTCTTTAGTGACAAAGTCTCCTTACTTAGGGAAAGCCTTATGGATACAAGGAAGGCTTCTTGCAACTCCAACCTTTTGATGTCTTCCTTTCAGCACAAGTATTGCCACAAGAGTCAAAGCTATTAGAACCAGAACTAGCTTGCTCAAGCCATGGGAACAAGCTTTTATAGAGAAAAAGGAAGAGATAAGGTTAATCCCCCACACTCATGGATTTGGCTTCATCACTTGGAAACTTCCATGGAATGGTGGGAAACAATTTTCCATCCAAGGAGATTCGGAGCCAAACCATCCTCACTCAACTTGGAATCAGTTTGGTGAATGAGGTGGACAGAACCTTCGGAGGTTTGAGTGGTTGAAAACTTTTCCCAACATGGTTGGCGCGATTGCGACTCTGAGACAGAGCGCCAATGGCGCGCCCTTTCCTTAGGATTTTCCCCATTGGCGCGGGCATAACACAGGGCACCCGCGCTAATGCAAAAAGGGCTATTTTTAGGGGCAATGAGCAGGAGATGTCTTAAGGGCATATGAAGCTCATGTTTAGAGGTAAATAAGGCAAGTGGTTTCAAGTCTTGTCACTTCTCACAAGTCCCGGAATGGGTCCTCCACGATGCGGGAGAGGGGTAACAGGGACGGTGACAAACGATGACAAATTACTGTGTAACACATGCACTGATACTCTTCTACCCAAAAGGTGGCAAGCTTCTATCCGCTAGCACTGCTCAATGTCATGGTATTCTCATCAATGTGTGAGACAATCCAGCTAATGATATCTGCACATGTGAATGTAAGATACCTACACGCAACCTTGTGTAGTTCTAACTACTTGATACTAAGATAAACCTGTCAATACTCTAGATCTGCCTCAAGGCTCTTTGCTAAAAGAGTTTCATTAACTTGTTGCCATGCGAATGTTGACCCCTTTTCTATAAATAAGTGAGTGTTTGCATACACTGGAAATTCTACTGATGTTTGCTCAGCTGCTTCCCCAATATTGCTTTCAGTGGTCTCTTTTGAAGCAACTCTATTTGGTGCCATGGTAACAATGAATG
This sequence comes from Pinus taeda, assembly GCA_000404065.3. NCBI lineage: Eukaryota > Viridiplantae > Streptophyta > Pinopsida > Pinales > Pinaceae > Pinus > Pinus taeda. The sequence goes on along the minus strand of APFE031744467.1, from coordinate 2,611 downwards.
TTGGAGAGAAGTGCCTCACAAGTGTGGTACCTATGGGATAAAAAATAAACTCATGGAAAGCAAACATTAGCTTCATCAAATCTACCTTCAAAGCATGATCAAGTAGAAAAACGTGCAACTGGAGAGAAGGATTGCACATTTTTTATCAATAAGGGATATTGGCTGACTGTGGGGATTGTGCACTGTGTATTCCCAACAACCAAGGATGAAGCTTGAGGCTTGGGACTACGCAATGCACAACCCCATCCCAAGCAGAGACTGGGAGAGACTGCACATTGCATAGTCTCAGTGCCAAGGTGACATGCTGAGCCCTAGAGCTGTGTAGTTCCTAGTTGGGCTAGCATGTAATGCGCACTACACAATTCCATAAGCCAAGCTTGTGATTTGAGACTTAGGATTGTTCTGCGCCCAGCTGGGCAAGGAAATATCTGGCCAAAGCAAGTGCATATTTTCCCCGTGGAAGTGTGAAAAATGAGCAGAATTTAGTGATGCAAGTTTGAGTGAAAAAATGAATAAGTATGAATAAATCCATGTAGATCAAGTGCAACAACTAATCGAATAGAAGTAAAATCAAGTATGTGAGGAGAGTCGCTGCAACGATGACCATCGGTGAATAAACAGGAAAATAGATGTGACACTTGTGAAAGGCAAAAAAATACTTAGAACAACACTTCTACAAGTTAAAACAAATTGAAACGCCAACAATTATGAAGATAAATAAGTAAAACAACACTCACACAAGCGAAACAACAAAAGGCGACAAAAAAGCAACAAAAGACGACAAAAGTGAAACTCACCCAGAAAAGAAACGCCAACCCCACCAAAGGTTCATTGATCTCCCTGGGAACGCTAAAGTTCCAAGATCGAATGTGTAAATGATCTCTATAGGCATCAATTAAATAGATTTGAGTGAATTAGGGTTTATGACATGCATGCCTAAAATAAAGGAAAAAGCGACACTTGGTAGAAGTTTCTATAAATAGCAAAAGTGTCTCCTCTGGGATACTAAAAATAGATCCCTATTTTTTAGGGATGCTTTTTTATTTTTATACTTTTTTTTAATCTTTTTCTTTTTTGGGGAAACTCCCCATAAACACTATCGGGAAATTCTGCACAATTTTGGGGCACTGGGCAACTTTCTAGCTTAGTGCACTATGCAGTTTCTGAGCTCAATGAGGGATTGCGCAGTCTTTGGGCTCAGTGCTAGGATGGCTTCCATGACTGTGCAATTTCTAAGCTCAAGACTGACTGCCAGTCAAAAATGCACAATTCCCATCATCAAGGTTGCTTGCCCTCAAGGGTTGTGCAGTTTCTGGAGGGAAGCGCAGAACTGCTGTGAGACCAAGTCAGGGGATCAACTTGTGAATTAGAAAGATCAATTAGGTGTAGAAACAAGCAAACAAAAGCATACATGAAAATGATAAGTCTCAGTCATAACATGAATACTTGAAAATAGTGCAAGATAAGCTCTTGTGGATAGGAAGGAAAACTCCAAAATTGAAGCACATACAAAATTTTGGAGGACGGTTGTAGGCGCTACAACATAACCATAAATAATACAAACAAATATGCTATAAATTGCATGGGATGAGAATATCATGCTTCAATTTGGAATGGATTTTAAATTTAAACATTTAATGGAGCCACTAATTGTAAGTGACGTTAATGTTATGTGTTTCCCATGGTGATGATGTACTTATACAGAAAGTGCCTTGAAGTACTTGTGAATCATGCATATGGAGGGTGAGGATTAATGCAAGAAAAGCTTGGATCCTTAATCATGTAAATCTAGGGTTACAAAGATGCGAGAAGAAAGATAAAATTTTACAAACCCTAATGAAATTGGGAGGATGAGGACCATGGTGAGGTGAAGTTATCAACAAAACCCTAATGCATAGGTGTGATCAAGCTTTTAGGAAAGTCAAGAAGAGTGAAGATGACATGCATCATGGGAGGGGGTTACACCGATAGGTTTTAATAGGAATGGGTCATGGGGAAATCTACCAATTCCAAAACCTAATTATAACCCTAAAGGCCCTAGGCAAGCATAGGGTAGAATCCAACATCTCTGATTACATCCCTGCAATAGATTGAGTCTAGATAATAATGCAAGGAAGTGTTGAACAAACACTACAGTTACCTTCTGACCTCATATATTAGGGGGCATCTGTTATAGCTCCAAATCTCACTATTATGGTTTGTGATGCTGCACTCATGGCCTAGGGCAACCCCTCCTTCCAGACCTGGTCCAAAATCTAAAAAACAGTGTTTTATTCCCTGTACGCGACATTGCCCTGAGTTAAACGCGTGTATACGCGGGTTCATATATACCCAAACCGCGTATATGTATTAAAACACTTAAAAAATTATAAAACTCCTTATTTTCGGGCGGAGATCGCGGGTTTTACCTGCTGATCACCTGTTAGTGCCCGTGGCCTCAACTGTCCCCAACCAATTCCTAACTAAAAACTACTTTGGAATTGGTATAAAATGACACCAAAGGGAAGGCCTAGAGGAGGAGAGAGTATAGAGAAAGGTTATTATACTGAGATTTCCCCCTGATCAGGTCTGAAGACCCTGGTGCCTTCTGCACTTCCCCCATTTTGTACAG
>APFE031744464.1:0-28001 GCA_000404065.3 Pinus taeda | reverse complement strand
ATTAAAATTATTAATATAGTAATAATATGAATTAGAATTATTAATATAGTAGTAACACGAAGTAAATAATGATAAAGAATAGTATAATAGTGTTACAGAATAGTAAAACATAAAACAAACAAACAAACAAACTATATAGTAATAACATGAATTAAAATTATTATTATAGTAATAACATGACTTAAATAATGATAATGATTAGTATAATAGTGTTACAAAATAGTAAAACATAAAACAAACAATCAATATAGTAGTAACATCAATTAAATAATGACAATGATTAGTATAATAGTGTTACAATATAGTAAAACATAAAACATAAAACAAACAAACAATATAGTAATAAGATGAATTAAATAATGATAATGATTAGTAATCGCAGAAAGAAGGAATCAATGCGCAGTCCCCTCAGCAACAACGCAGCATCAAGCCAACAAAACGATGATATTAAGCATACAACTGCCAGGGTTCTTGAATAATAAGGATGAGCCTGCGATGCACTGCGCAGCCCAAGTGGGGTAATAACCAGCTTGGGCCAACGCATAACAGTTGTTCGTCTACACAACATAAACAAAAGCGTTATGTCAGGCAGGGCCCTACCTCATAGTGATGTAACAAGCAACCTGGATGACAGCGAATTGAATGAAGAGACTATGCTTAGAAAGAAGGAATCAATGAGCAGCCCCCTCAGTAAAAACACAACATCAAGCCAGGAAAATGATGATGTTAAGCACACAGCTGCCAGGGTTCTTGAATAATAAGGATGAGCCTGCGATGCATTGCGCAGCCCAAGTGGGGTAATAACCAGCTTGGGCCAACGTATAACAGTTGTTGGTCTACACAGCATAAACAAAAGCATTATGTGAGGCAGGGCCCTACCTCACAGTGATGTAACAAGCAACTTGGATGACAGCGAATTGAATGAAGAGATTATGCGCAGAAACAAGGAATCAATGCGCAGTCCCCTCAGCAACAACGCAGCATCAAGCCAACAAAACGATGATGTTAAGCACACAGATGCCAGGGTTCTTGAATAATAAGGATGAGCCTGCGATGCACTGCGCAGCCCAAGTGGGGCAATAACCAGCTTGGGCCAACGCATAACAATTGTTGGTCTACACAGCATAAATAAAAGCGTTATGTCAGGTAGGGCCCTACCTCACAGCGATGTAACAAGCAACCTGGATGACCGCGAATTGAATGAAGAGACTATGCGCAGAAACAAGGAATCAATGTGCAGTCTCCTCAGCAACAACGCAGCATCAAGCCAGCAAAATGATGATGATAAGCACACAGCTGCCAGGGTTCTTGAATAATAAGGATGAGCCTGCGATGCACTGCGCAGCCCAAGTGGGGTAATAACCAGCTTGGGCCAACGCATAACAGTTGTTGGTCTACACAGCAAAAACAAAAGCGTTATGTCAGGCAAGGCCCTACCTCACAGTGATGTAACAAGAAACCTGGATGACAATGAATTGAATGAAGAGGCTATGCGTAGAAACAAGGAATCAATGCGTAGTCCCCTTAGCAACAACGCAACATCAAGCCAACAAAAAGATGATGTTAAGCACACAGCTGCGAGGGTTCTTGAATAATAAGGATGAGCCTGCGATACACTGCGCAGCCCAAGTGGGGTAATAACCAGCTTGGGCTAACGCATAACAGTTGTTGGTCTACACAACATAAACAAAAGCGTTATGTGAGGCAAGGCCTTACCTCACAGTGATGTAACAAGCAACTTGGATGACAGCGAATTGAATGAAGAGACTATGCACAGAAACAAGGAATCAATGCGCAGTCCCCTCAACAACAACGCAGCATCAAGGCAGAAAAATGATGATGTTAAGCACACAGCTGCCAGGGTTCTTGAATAATAAGGATGAGCCTACGATGCACTGCGCAGCTCAAGTGGGGTAATAACTAGCTTGGGCCAAGGCATAACAGTTGTTGGTCTACACAGCATAAAAAAAAACGTTATGTCAGGTAGGGCCCTACCTCACAGTGATGTAAGAAGCAACCTGGATGACAGCGAATTGAATGAAGAGACTATGCGCAGAAACAAGGAATCAATGCGCAGTCCCCTCAGCAACAACACAACATCAAGCCAGCAAAATGATGATGTTAAGCACACAGCTGCCAGGGTTCTTGAATAATAAGGATGAGCCTGCGATGCACTGCGCAGCCCAAGTGGGGCAATAACCAGCTTGGGCCAACGTATAACAGTTGTTGGTCTACACAGCATAAATAAAAGCATTATGTCAGGCAGGGCCCTACCTCACAGTGATGTAACGAGCAACCTGGATGACAACGAATTGAATGAAGAGACTATGTGCAGAAACAAGGAATCAATGTGCAGTCTCCTCAGCAACAACGCAGCATGAAGCCAGCAAAACGATGATGATAGGCACACAGCTGCCAGGGTTCTTGAATAATAAGGATGAGCCTCGATGCACTGCGCAGCCCAAGTGAGGTAATAACTAGTTTAGACCAACGCATAACCAAACAGTTGTTGGTCTACACAGCATAAACAAAAGTGTTATGTCAGGCAAGGCCCTACCTCACAATGATGTAACAAGCAACCTGGATGACAGCGAATTGAATGAAGAGGCTATGCGCATAAACAAGGAATCAATGCGCAGTTCCCTCAGCAACAATGCAGCATCAAGCCAGCAAAACGATGATGTTAAGCACACAGCTGCGAGGGTTCTTGAATAATAAGGATGAGCCTGCGATGCACTGCACAACCCAAGTGGGGTAATAACCAGCTTGGGCTAAAGCATAACAATTGTTGGTCTACACAGCATAAACAAAAGCGTTATGTGAGGCAGGGCCCTACCTGACAGTGATGTAACAAGAAACCTGGATGATAGCGAATTGAATGAAAAGACTATGCGCAGAAACAAGGAATCAATGCGCAGTCCCCTAAGCAACAACGCAACATCAAGGCAGCAAAACGATGATGTTAAGCACACAGCTGCCAGGGTTCTTGAATAATAAGGATGAGCATGTGATGCACTACGCAGCTCAAGTTGGGTAATAACCAGCTTGGGCCAAGGCATAACAGTTGTTGGTCTACACAGCATAAGAAAAAGTGTTATGTCAGGTAGGGCCCTACCTCACAGTGATGTAACAAGGAATCAATGTGCAGTCTCCTCAGCAACAACACAACATCAAGCCAGCAAAACGATGATGTTAAGCACACAGCTGCCAGGGTTCTTGAATAATAAGGATGAGCCTGCGATGCATTGCGCAACCCAAGTGGGGTAATAACCAGCTTGGGCCAACGCATAACAGTTGTTGGTCTACACAACATAAACAAAAGCGTTATGTGAGGCAAGGCCCTACCTCACAGTGATGTAACAAGCAACCTGGATGACAGCGAATTGAATGAAGAGACTATGCGCAGAAACAAGGAAGACATAAACACATCTGAAGCTCGAGCTAGCAGAATGTGGAGCGCTCATCCTCCCAGGTATGTATCTAATGCCAAATTAAATAGATTGTTAGCTAATAAATCTAATATTAATAATAAATTAGATGAAATGAATAAAAACAGCAGTTTTGTAAGTACTTTTCAGAATAATAAGGTAGATAACCGGGAAATAGAAAATAACCCTAAAATTGGAAACCTGGAGTCCTTAGCCTTGAACAAGAAAGTGGTTAATATATCCTCTTATGAGCTGAAGAAAGAAGAAGTGGAGGTCCTCAACAAAGGTCTTAATTTCGCCTTCGCCCCTGACAAAATCCCCAATGAAGAAATCATTTGCAACTTAGAAGATGGAATCAAGACCCTTAAAGATGAAGATAAAGAACTCATTAGACAAGAGTGTGTTTTTATCCTAAGAAAAGCCAAGCCCCCTAAAAGAAACCTAAACCTTGAGCAGCTAAAAGCCCTAAAAAGTCTTAGAAATAATAAGGACATTGTAATTCTAAAAGCTGACAAAGGCGGCGCCACAGTCATTATGAATCATGAAGATTACATTAGCAAAATGAAAGACCACTTATATAATAGTGGTAGCTACAAGGAATTAGAGGAAAACCCCATCTCCAAAATCGCTAACCTAGTAAAGAAAGCCATTAAAGAAACCAATCTTGATGATAAACTAAAAAAGAGATTGACTCCTAATAGTGAAATCACCCCTAGGATCTATGGTGCCCCTAAAATTCATAAAAAAGATGTCCCCTTAAGACCTATAGTCAACACTATAGGGTCCCCCACTTATGAGTTAGCTAAGTATGTCACTAGAATTCTGTCCCCGCTAGTGGGAAAGACTAGCTCTTACATTAAAGATTCCAATCAATTTGTAAAAAACATTAAAAATACCAAGCTAGATCCGGGAGATAAAATCGTTAGTTTTGACGTAGTCCACCTCTCACCAAAATCCCCTTAAATGAAGCAATTCAGGTGGTTAAAGAAGTAGCAGACCCCCAGACTTCAAAATTAGCCAAAATATGTCTTCGCTCCACCTTCTTCTCCTTCCAGGGTGAAATATTTGAACAAACAATGGGTGTTGCTATGGGATCACCTCTGTCGCCAATCGTGCCAAACCTTTTCATGGAAAAATTCGAGAAGAAGGCTCTAGATTCATATCCATTAAAACCCAAATGTTGGGTCAGGTTTGTGGATGACACCAGTGTCAACTGGCCCCACAGCGAGAATGAGCTAAACAAGTTTTTGAACCATCTCAATAGCATGTCCGAAGACATCAAATTTACAATGGAAGTAGAAGAAGACAATTGCATACCATTCTTGGACATTCTCCTCATAAGAAGAAAGGATGGTTCCATAGGTCACAAAGTTTTTAGAAAGAAAGCCCATACCGATAACTACCTGCATGCCGATTCTCATCACCATCCAGCCGAGAAAATGGGGGTTCTGCAAACCCTCTTCACTAGGGTTTGTAGAATTTCTGATATAAACCATACCGAAGAAGAAATTTCTTACCTAAAAAGAACATTTGCCAACCTAGGGTACAACAATAAAAGCACTCACAAAGCCATTCAAAAGGCCAAATCTGATAATAATAGAAACAAGGCAAAAGACCCCCCTACCTCTAATGCCTACCTTCCTTACATACAAGGAGTCACTCACAAGATAGCAAAAATCCTCATTAAGAAAAATATAAAGACTGCGTTCAAACCCTGGTCTACCATTAAACAAAGGATGAAATCTGTTAAGGACGCCCAAGATCAACTTCAGCAAAAAGGAGTATATATCATCAATTGCTCTTGTGGGGATCAATACATAGGAGAAACATGTAGATCTGTAATGATTAGGCTCAAAGAGCATAGTGCAGATATCCATAACGAAAGAACCCAAACTTCAGCCTTGGCTGAGCATGTAGATAAAACTAATCACCATATATGCCTTGAAGACGCCAAGGTCATTGCTAATGAAGATCATCATTTCAAACGTAAGGTTAGAGAAGCTATTGAAATCATGAAACATCCTCGAAACCTTAATAGGGATGGAGGCTTGGAAATCAGCAAAAAAAGGAACTCCTTGATCACCCCCCAGGAATGATTGCATTAGTTCTCCATAAAATAAAAAAATAATTAAAAATTGGTAGCTAGGTTAGATTTGGACCACTGTTCTAGCTTGATAGCTATCAAAATAACTTATTCCCTAAGGTCTTTTATCAAAGCATCCTAGTAGGTGAATAAAATAACCCTTAAAAATATTATAAATTAACTCTGATGCTCATTAGAAACCTTAGGAAAAAAAGAATATTATTGATAAATAAAGATATTTATTATATAAGTAATAATAATAAACATAGAATTAATTAGCTAGCAATAACATTAATTATAAATATTAATAATGTATAAATATAAATAATAGACAATAAGAATATATAATAAAATTATATATAAGAACAATTAAATTATAGTTAAAAATATAAATAAGAATAATATAAATATTAATGAAAATTTAATAAGTACAATTAGGATGGATATATTAATAATAAATAATACAATTAATAATTAATAAGAATAAATAATAATAATTAGAAGATAAGAAATATTATAAATAGGAATCACATATAAGGACAGTTAACATAAATTAATAATAAAAATATAATTCTGATATTAACAAGGATAATTAAGTCAAATAAATAAATATAATTAATAAATAACAGATATAATAATATAATAATAATATAAGAATAATAACAATAATGAACAGAATAAATGATATATATAGAATAATAAATAAGAGAATTAATAAATAAATAACTAAAAATAAATAATAAATATGAATAGACTAATTAATAATAATGATATACAGATATATAATAATATTAACAATAATTAATCAACTACAAATAAGAGTAAATATGAATATAAAAATTAATAAAATTATAAAATAAATAAAAATTATTATAATAATAAATAAGATAAATTAACTATAATAATTAATAATTAATATAATAATATTGGACAGGATATTCAGAATAATACAAGAAAAATAGGTAATAATTAAAATAAGGATTGTGACAAAAATATTTATAATTTAAATAATATTAATAAAAACAATATTATATATATATATATTGAATTAATAATAATAAATTAATTATAGTATATAAACAATGAAAGTTTAATGTTTAATAATAAATATAAATTTATTAAAATTATTATTAACAATCAGCGAGTCGGCCATTCTAATTGTACATCTAACCTCTTTCATATTTATACCTAACCCTTTTCCTTCTTTTCTTCGTACAATAGCCCTGATGATGAATCTAGGTTTAGACTCGAAACGTCGACCATATAAAAATGAGCACTGTGGAAAATCCGAACTCTTCTCAAAAACCACACCACAGTAGTCTTCAATCCAAAATTGTCATATATTGTTTAAAAAAATATCATAATAAATATGAAAGAGTCAATAGTTATAAAAACTAGTAGAAACTAGAAAAGACAAGTAAATCTATTATCTTTTGCTTATGCTTGGGCCTCTTGCCACCACGAGAAATGTCTAATTTTTTAGTCTTGTTGGAAAGTCAGGATCTTTGTCATTAATATCATCCTCTAAGCATTAATATCCAAAGGTATCTTTGTCATTACCTCTGGATTTGTATAGGGATCTTTGTCATTAATATCACCCTCTAAGCATTAACATAAGATAGAAAAAGCATAGCATGTCAAGTCAAGATTTTGTTTGAGTGATGCGTACATTTTTAGGAGGGTCATGATAGAGGAGTTAGACAACCAATGTCACTAACATCAAGGTACATATAGGGATTGGTGCTTTTTATTAAATACGAGTTCCATACCCTAATACATGACAAATTTCAATGGAAACATTGCAATCCCCCAATCCCGAAATCTTGAAATCCTACAAAATTGATAAGTATGCTGGATTTTTAATGAAATCTAAAATTCTACTTTCTCCATGTGAAATCCAATGAGGTCGGAACCACTCTCAAACATCCTGGTTCATTTCATGGCAATGTTAAAAATTTAAGTAAAAGGATGAAAATGAAGATTAAGGAGAATGTCACTTTTACTTTAAGAATTTAACATTACCATGAATCACATATCAATACTAGGGTCATAGATCATTAGTTTGCCCCACTCAAAACTTATTTGTTTCTTTGAAAAAAATTTGCATTTGAAATATTACTGCAATTATTTTTTTTTTGCAAAAAAAACTAAACGCTCCTGAAAAGGAAGGGAGTGTTTTTTTTAGGGAGGGAGCTTTTTCGGGAGTGCGCTTTTGCCCGGAATGCGAATTGGGAGCATGAGTGAGAAGGGAGGGGGACGCTCCCCCGGAACCCTGCTCTCCACGAAGGAAGCAATGACATGACAAACCATGAAGGAAAGTGATCAATGGATGCTGCCCTACCTAGAAGAAGTTCAAACAAAGACTTCATAACATCAAGCAAGAAAGGAGATCAAGCAGCTGAAGGACCCACGAAGAAGTTGTTGATGAATGAAAGAGTCCCTAGTTAAGAGGAAGCTTTGACAAGTCCCTAATCAAGAGGGAGTTTTGGATCATCGTTGATTACAAAGGAGTGACATTTGTGTTTTTCCATCTCATGGGTCATGCACTAGACTAGGACTAACAATCATAAGTCTAGATGAAGGCCATGAATGGAACATTCTTGTTTTCACTTGGAAGAAAGAATGAGAGGGTTAGGTAAACATCTGGCATCCCATACCCTTTGAGGATGTGTAGGGCATCCAAGACAAGAGTAGGCAAGAGGATCGATATTCTTTGAGGGCTGGGAACCCAAGATAAGAATAGTCCTAGAAGGTCATACTCAGAGAACACCCGGGTGGGTAGGTACCTTGAGAGACAATGATGAAGGTGTCTATAAATCATTGGTCTTGCCAGCATTGTAGCTCATGATCTCATGAAGAGATGGTGCTGTTAGTCAAGCCCTTGCACTATGACAATGCTGATTGATATGATGCTATAACAGATGGATTGCAAATTTGGTTTCTCTGGGTGAATTCTTCAAGATTGAAACATGGCCAAACACCTTGTAATGTTGTATTAATACCTCCCGAGTTAAGAGGGAGTGTTGAAGGAAATGTAACTAACTTCGGTCTTCATAAATGCACTTTTGATATTTATATTTATTCAAGAAAAAGAAATATTATTTTTATAATATATGTCAATGAGTTTCTTTCTCATTGAAGTAGGTCTAGCACATGTTAAAGTGCTATAGGTAAATCAAAAGGTCAAAATAATTATGTTAAAGACCTTAAGGGTATGTTACATTGTATAAGTGTCAAGGAAGTCACCTCCAAGCAAAGTCAAGTCCCCTCCTATGCAAAGGCACCATCAAAGAGTCTCCTTCAAGCATGTGACACCACCAAAGAAGGCATCCAAAGTAAGACAACAAGTCGGCCTCCAAACAGTTTTCTAGTCAGCCTAAAGGGAGGGGCAATCCTCTATATATGGAGGTTGTCCACTCGATTATAACGCACTGAAATATCTCTGAAATCAACATAGTGAAGTAGCCGAAAAAGAGAAGGGAAAGCCTAGTCTAAAGGGTCTCCAAGACATGCAAATGGAGGAAGAAGTTCAAAGTGAAGAGCACTGTTTCTAGGGCTAGAAACAGTCACACATGCGAAGAAGAGGAGGGTAAGCCTGCGGGTATGACAACAGGATCAAACAATTCATGAATTAGTGTTGGTTGGGTTTGAAACTAGGCCTACAAGGCCTCCCAAGTCAAGTGAAGAAGCCTATCTCTCTAGCGAAGGAAAGGGACCCTAATTCTCTAGGGTACCTCTCACACGTACGAGAATTAGGGCTACAGTGCTGTCACATTAAGCCTACCACCATACATAGAAGGAACTCAGATGATCGAAGAGAAGGAATGAGTATCCTTAGGTGAGGGATATCACTAAGTAAAAGTATCTCTTCTAGAAGTTCTACTTACAGTGGAAGGAGGAATGAAGTGGCAGAAGAAGGACGAAGTGTTGGGGAATGAAGTGTCAAAAGGAGGTAGACAATGTGCCAGGGAAACATAGTGTAAAGAAAAAGGAAGGACTTGACTTGTGCATGGAGGATCTTCTAGTCAAGAGTCTAGGGTTTGGCATTGATCAAGAAAGAAGCTTCAATAAGAGAAAACTTACTGAAGGGTTTTCCTCTGAAGAGAAGAGAGGTTTTGGCCCTGGCAGAGAGCCAACATCTTGTGTTCTTGTTTTATTTTTTGATAGCAGTTTGATGAAGCACACACATGCATTAATAAGAGAAGAAGAAGATTAAGCTAACAAAAGACAAATTGTAAAAAGACTTCACAAATTGTTATCTAGTCTCGAAGAATCACTCTACACCTAATTGCCCTAGATTCTTCAACATGGGATTGAAGCTAAGGAGACACATAAAGGAAAGGGCAACTCAAAAACACTTATCAAGGAAGGCCATCTACAAGGTTGAAGCATCAAGCCTAGAAGTCTCAATCACTTCAAGGACAAGAAGGTCTCCAATCCATCATTCATCAAGGAAGTCTACATAGCAAGAAGAAGAAGGAATATATGCATTTTTAGATAAGTTTGGAGAGAAGAAGGAATATAGGCATTTGATCAACTCCATTAGCAATATGAAGAAAAATGAGAACGAAACCATGGAGGAGTTTAACAAGAGATTCAATGGATTAGTAAAAAGCATGCTTGCTACTGTTAAACCTCCTGTTGAATTTCTTTTATGCTCATATTTGGATGCTTATGGTGTTGACACTGCTTATGAGTTGAGGAGGAAGGAGCCTGTGAATTTAGATGTAGCTCAAACTGAAGCCTTAGAACTGGAAAGGTCCAGAAAGCAATTAGGAAAGTCTAAACTTCTTGGTTTCACTAGAGGACCATGGAAACCGAATGATTCCAAAGGCAAGGCCAAAGAAAAGACTACAGATGATCCTATAAGGAGTTACCCATACTCATCAAGAGTATGGAGGCAAATCACACTAGTCAAATGAATGCTATCCAAAATCGATTAGTATCCACAGAAAGAAATCAAGGTGGGAGATTCCCAAATAGAGGAAATGATAGATGGAAAAAGAGAGGACCTCCCAATGACCATAGGCCACCTAATCCACTTGAGTCTACAAACTTAGTTGATGGTTCCATGCCTTATTGTAGACCTTGTGATGACATACATGATGAACTCACTTGTCCTTATGCAAGAAGGATCCTAGAAGGAGATATGGTGGGAACAAGTGAGCAAATCAATGTAGTTGGAAAAGAACATGATTTGTCCTTGGAAAATTGGATGGGAGTTATGGAGAGTAGTCAGAAGGTAAATAAAAAGTCCCCATCCTCCTATGGTATAAATAATTTTGAAGATTTGGATAGGATCATTGAGTTATATGGAGAGAAGCCTTCATCAACTCAGATTTTAGAGATAGCCAAGGATAAGGAAAGGAGAAAGAATAAGAAATCACAGTAAAACTTTCACTCCACCCACATCGAAGTTGAATATTGACTTGGGAGGATGGTTAAATAATGTTAAGATTTTAGTTCTTGTCACTGAAATCATGAAGATTCCTTCCCAAAGATATAAATTGTTGAAAGCCATTGATGCTCCCAATGGAAAAAAAATGTCTAATTTTTCCAAGGATAGATGTGAGGGTGCCCCTATCACTTTGCAAAGTAGTGATATGTGTAGAGATAACAAAGACCACCAACCTTTTTTCATCACTATGTTGGTCAATGGAATGCTTTTACATAATTTTATGTTTGACTTTGGGGCATCATCTTGTGTCATGACTAAGAAAGTCATGGATCAGTTAAATTTGAGGATTTCTAGACCTTGCCGCAACATTTGTGCAATGGATTCAAAGATCATTGAAGTTTGTGGTTTGATAAAAGATCTTCAAGTCCACTTGGCTGTACATCCTGACATGATGATCACCATAGATATTGTGGTGATTGATGTGCTTGATGCTTGGGGGATGTTATTGTCTAGAAAGTGGGGGGATGATATTGGGGGTAGTTTGCAAATGGATTTAACTTATGCTACCATCCCTAATAGTGAGGGCATCATGGTTAGATTGGATAGGGATTTGGAGAGAAAGTTTCATATGGAAAATCCCAAGGAGCCTCATAATGAAATTGTGTATGAATATGATAACTTGGGAAACTCTGCTATCCTGGCTAATTCTTTTCCTCCTTTGGAGAAGGAGGTGGATTGTAAGAAAGATGCAGTTTGGCACATGAATTTTGATGGTGCCCATTCTAGGTATGGTAAGGGAGCTGGAATTGTCCTTACCTCCCCTCTAGGTCACATATTCAAGTTTTCCTATACATTGGAATTCGATGCAACCAACAATGTAATAGAGTGTGAGGCTCTATTGTTGGTTCTTGAGTTGGCAAAAGACTTGAGGATAAAGTTGGTTAGCATCAAGGGGGATTCTGATCTTGTCATTGTTCAAACTAAGAATCAATTTGCATGCAAGAATGATAGATTAAAGAAGTATTGAAACACTGTTTGGGATAGTATGGAATATTTTGATGCATTAGACCTTCAAGCAATTCCTAGGGAAGCAAATAAACAAGCTGATGAGCTGGCTGTTACTACATCTACATTACAACTTTGAGAGAACTTGATGGATGATAAAGTTAAGATGGAGATTATCTTTAGGCCAGCAGTGCTTGATAATCTTGAGCATTGGCAAATCTTTAATGATGAAAGCCAAGTGGTTCATTTTTTAAATAACATGGAGGAATTTTGTGAATTTAGGCTGGCTACAAAGGCGAAGGATGTGATTATGAGGAGTGTAATGTGGTGACAAATCCCACTCCTAGGGAACGTGTAGCCTTGGAGCAAATATTTGACAAACATGATGCTTCAAAGAGAAAAGATGATAAGAAAATTGACCCAAGGGAATTCTGGTACCCCTCATGATCCAAAGATTATTAAAATAGGCAAGGGTACCAATGAGCAAGAAATGAAGAATTTGATAAATTTACTTCATGAATATAGAGATGTTTTGGCTTTTTCATATGATGAGTTGAAGGTTATAGAGAAGATGTTATGGAACATACTATCCCTCTTAAGGATGAAAATGCCAAACCATTTAGGTAGAAACTTAGACAAATCAATCCTAAGTTAGCTCCCTTGGTGCAAAAAGAATTGCAAAAGATGCTTTAAGTTGTATTATTGCTCACACTAGGCATTCCACATGGTGTTCAAACTTGGTTATTGTAAGGAAGAAGAATGGATCAATCAGGCTATGTGTAGATTTTCGAAATCTTAATTTAGCTTGTAAAAAAGATAATTACCCTTTACTTAATATAGAAACATTATTGCAAAGGGTAATAGGATCTGGAATGATGTCTTTGTTAGATGGATTTTCAGGATACAACCAAGTCTTGGTGAAGAAGGAGGATAGACATAAGACAACATTCACCACACCATGGGGTACTTTTGAATATTTGAGGATGCCTTTTGGAATAACGAATGTTGGAGCAACTTTTCAAAGGGCTATGGACTATGACTTTAAGGGTCTAATTGGGAAATTTATTGAGATCTATCAAGATGATTTAACTGCTTTTCTAAAAATGGAATTTCCCATATAGGCCACCTAAGGCAAATTTTTGATAGGTGTAGGGAGTATGGAATATCCTTATACCATTAAATCTATTTTTGGAGTGACTGAAGGGAAGTTGCTTGGTCACATCATTTCAAAGGATGGGATCAAGATTGAGCCTGAAAGAGTTGAGGCTATTCAAAAGATTCCTTTGCCTCATAATATTAAAACCCTTCAATCCTTCTTAGGAAAGATTAATTTTCTTAGAAGTTTCAATCCAAATTATGTTGAGTTTGCCAAACCCATCCAAACCCTCTTAAAGAAAGATGTTAAGTTTGTTTGGGGAAATGAGGGTAGAAAAGGTTTTTAGGAAATAAAGGATTCTATTGTCAAAACCCCTGTTCTAGTAAGCCTTGATTATTCAAAGGAGTTTTTGATTTTCTCTTTTGCATCCGAAGATACTATTGCTGGAGTGTTTCTTCAAAAGAATAATGAAGGGCATCAGTAGCCTATTGCTTTTATGAGTAGGTCCCTTCAAGGGTCTAAGTTGAAGTATGGCACCATGGAGAAGCAAGCTTATGCTTTAGTCAAGTCCCTTAAACAATTCAGAGTTTTTGTAGGGTATTCTCGGATAATTGCATTTGTTCCCCACTCTGCTGTAAAGGATATTTTAGTCCAAGTTGATTACTTAGGAACTCGAGCTAGGTGGGTCTCGAAGATTCAAGAGTATGATTTGGATATTAGACCTACTAAGTTTGTGAAAGGCCAAGGACTGGCCAAAATTTTGATTGAAGGAAATAAGAAAGCGATATGAATGATTTGTCAAAATGATTTGGAGTTAGCTTCATCAGAAGTTCGAAGATTGGGTCAACTTGAATGTTATAAAGACATTATTTATTATTTGCAAAATTTATCATGTCCTAACCATTTAGTTGGCCACAAGAGAAGAGCATTAAGGCTTAGAGCAACTAAGTATTGCATTATGAAGGATGGTTTGGGTTGGAGAAATCGGAGGGGGTAATACTTAGGTGTGTTGATGAAGTTGAAGCCAAAAAGCTTCTATCTGAGTTTCATTCAGGATTTTGTGGAGGGCATTATGTTGCTAAGACTACTACCCACAAAATCTTGAGAGCTGGTTATTTTTGGCCTTCTATTTTTGTTGACGTGCACAAGTATGTTAGAGGTTGCTAAGCTTGTCAACTATTCACTGGGAAGCAAAAGTTAGCCTCTTTGCCTCTTCAGCCTGTGGTCGTGGAGGCTCCCTTTCAACATTGGGGGCTAGATTTTATAGTGAAATTTTATGAAAATTTGAGTAATGGCCACTCATGGATTATAACTGCCACTGATCATTTTACTAAATGGGTAGAGGCCATCCCTACAAAACATCTTTGTGGGCTTAACCAGCATCAAGTTACCTCTATGGTTTCATACAAGGTTCCAGACTCTTGCTGTACATGTTTGTGGGTTTTACTTGTCATCTGCTAAGAGATATAAAGGTTGAGGGTTTTGCTTACTGTTGATGTCTTTCTCATAGCTGCTCATGGACAACTGAATCGTTGTTCATGGGCATCTGTATTTATAATTTAGTCATATTTTGAGCAATCTTCCTCTTATCACGATAAGGTTAACACACTTGGATATAGCATTATGAGAGAACCATTAGCACCATTAAATTTGGTTGCCTTTGGCTAAGCAACTGTGAGTGGGGCTCTCTATTAATGAAAGTCACCAGGACTTGCTCCTGGCCGCATCTGCTGTTACATGTGCCGCTGTGCATCCACTAGTGTAAGCACATGCACTAGCATGTCAGTTGGTAGGAATTTAACCCTGGTGGGCTATATTAGTTACTTGGTTTCACCTACTCGACATGCCACCATTGACAATTTAGTTGACTATCTTTGCTTTACTACACCTTTTACAATTCTTTTAAGTTTAGTTCACTATGGATGACAGATATACTTAATAAATATAATAGAGAAGTATTTTTATATGTTTAAAAACAACGCACATTCTATTGTTTTTTATATGTTTCATCCACACTTGCTTTAAACCATTGGGTCTTTAACTTTTTGGTAGAAATAATTGGTAATGTCTTCATGATTGGTTGATCTAAAATTTTCCTGTTACAGGGTATCGACTTTATACGTCTTGGAAGAACTGCAGCTATACATCCAGATATACAAGAGTATACAATATCAGGTTTTACATTCAGCTTTAGCTTTATGAGGCAATGATTTGATATTTTTATTCTTAGATCTGTTTGATTCTTAGCTTTGACCATAATCTATACTTGCAGGAATGGGCATAAATTCTGTGAAGGAGTTGGAATCAAGAATAGACCAAGCTTGTGTGGTTGGAGTGACCTGTCTTGGAATAACACATCCTTTACTTGTAAAGAAAAGATTTGATGTTTGCATTGTGGACGAAGCAGGGCAGATCACATTCCCTGTAAGCTTACATTAGCTTTTAGTCTATATCAATTGCTCCTCTTATTTTTTTTTTAAAAGCAAAATGTAAGGGAAAGAATATCTTGCAGCGCACATCTATTTTCTAGTGGCTTAAGATTTCCAAAGTTAATTTGTTTTGTCTATTTTAATGTTAAGGTATCATTTATTAAGAAACTTTTGTGCGTTCCACAAGAGAGGGTACACACCAAGATGCGTGGTAAATAACATAGCACACCAAAATGCTGTTCCAATCTGTGGACCCTCGAGTAAATTTTTGTTGTGTTTCCATATGTCATCCTTTACTTGTAAAGAAAAGATTTGATGTTTGCATTATGGACGAAGCAGGGCAGATCACATTCTCTGTATGCTTACATTAGCTTTTAGTCTATATCAACTGCTCCTTTCTTCTTCTTTTTTTTTTTTATCTTATTTGTTAATTTAAAGCAAAATATAAGGGAAGGAATATCTTGCAGCACATAGCTATTTTCTAGTGGCTTAAAATCTTCAAAGTTAATTTGTTTTGTCTATTTTAATGTTAAGGTATCATTTATTAAGAAACTCTAGTGTGGTCCACAATAATAATAGGATTAAACAAACAGGCCAAAAAATCCATGTGTGGTAAACAACATAGCACACCAAAATGCTGTTCCAATCTGTGGACCCTCAAGAAAATTTTGGTTGTGTTTCCATATGTTTTTTTTTGAAACGGAGTCAATAAGTACAACAAAGTTTAAGATAGTTGCATCATTCAAACAACAATGTATCGAGAAAGTCTCAGCGATGAACACTGCAGAGGACATTGTATGAATTTGTGTCCTTGTTACCCACCGAAAATTGGGTAATCCACAGGAGAAAGCTCTTCTCCTCCATAGATAGCCAGCCAGCTAGCAGCCTTATATGATCAGCACATAACATGATGCCAATATCCTCCACTTCTTGCTACGATCATATCTCTCTCCTGTTGAATTTTGTAACTATGGTTGGTCTTCATAATGTATATTAGCACACTTGATGTATTTATATTGATTATTGTAAAGCATGTTTTAAATGATAGAGTCAAAAGAAAAATATATCTTGAGTCAAGCCCCATTTGGACTTTTAAAAGAAGAAAATTTGAATTTTTGAAATTGAAATTTTTTCTCTCCAAGTTTGTTGATTCGGCCTCCCTCCAAGTCAAGTCGGCCCAGGTAGAGTCATGCCCATTCGATCCAGGTAGATTGCTATATAAAAGCAACTCGATCTCCTCCTCAAGGCACCAACTCACACTCTCTCAAGCAAGACAGTTTATGGTTATCCAAGTGAAGGACAAGAAGGACAAGGAGGACAAAAAAAAGGATGAAAATCATCTCTTTCTCTCTCTTCTAGCTTGCAAGTGTGGAAGGTATCTCTCTCTAGTTCACATATTTTCTGGGCAGTTTCTATTGCAGGGGGGCAAAATTCAGGGATTCTCGCAGTTTTTGCGAGGCCGAAATTCAGCCTAGGGCAGAACAGAAGGTCGAGTTGTAGGATTAAATTGGAGGGGGAAGACCAAGTTTGACCATGTGTGTCTCTTGTTGAACAAAAGAATTTTTCCTTTGAAAAGTTTGCTGGGTTTTTCCCCTTAGTGGATTTTCCTAGGGTAAATCTTGTGTTCTCTTTGTGCATTGTGATCTCTACTGTTCCGCTGCTTTTATATGGTTGAATTTCTAAAGTATAATTGCTTAATGATATACTAGAAAAATTAAAAGAAGATCAACATCATTGGAAGTAATTAACAATATTTAGAAATACTATGGTTTTATCTATTGCATTTGAAAAAATCAACATCTCCCATTGAACATTCCTTCTTGAAGGAAGGTGGGTCATCCATTGACAAGAAAGGTAGGTCATCCATTGACATGTACTTTAACTATTTTGAAATCATGTGCTTTCACTCAATGTTATGGGCATACTAATATGGATCAAGTGGCAAATTGGATAATCAATCGATCTTGACTGTCTTCTTGTTCCCTCACCTAGGAGGTTAGGCTTTGGCTCTAGTCCAGTGGGACCTCCTCTGAGACCTTATTGCTTTAGCAAGGGCACTACCACTGCCTACGGAGGCACTAATTCAAGTAGTGTGTCTAAGATATTCCATACTTACCACTTTACATCTTTTTCCATTATACATCTCCATTTTTGGAGCTGATGGTCATTAGTCATTGGGATTGGCACCCTTCATCCTCATCCTTGAGTTCGGGCCTGGAAAGCTTAGCCCTTGAGGTTGTTGCAACTAAATGAAAGATAAAAACATAAGAAAGCTACAACGAAAGAAAAAGATGAAATACAAAAGATGGTTTGGACATTTGTTTAGTACGTGGGAAAAAGCATAGCATGAGCTCTAACCCCTCTCATTAGGCATCACCCAGTTCCTCAAATGTTGAAGCTTAGAGTAGCTTTGAAAGTTCTTTTGCATATGGTTGGTGTCTTAGTATGTGGAAGATGATTTATTGCTTCTTTCGGTGCGTGCTTGGTGGAATAAGTGATTTATGTCTTCTTTTCTAAGTCTAACTTAGGAAAAATACAATAAATAAAGTAAATTAATTATTGTGGACTATTAAGTCATTTTCTAAGGATAACTAATTTAATTATTTAAGTGGCTTATAAATAATCTCAACCATTGATCTCCAAGATATTCTAGATGGGAGATTAGGGTTGGGATTTGGGCTTAATGAATATTATAAAAAGAAGCCTAAGGAAGAGGTGAAGACACAAAAGAGGAGACACACCAATAGAAAGGGATTTTTTCTAGTGCGAGTGGCTCAGTAGACTGAAGCATAGAGGAAGAAGAGTATAGGAGGATTCGAGGGTGTATCCAGGAAGCCGAATTGTTTGAGATTGCAAGGTTAAGTTACTGAAGATAGAGGGAGGTTGATTTGATTGGAGAAGTCAAATTTCATCCTTATACTGTTTAAGTTTTCGCTTCATCATTCAACATGCTTTTGTTGACATATATCCATCAAAATATATAAAAGTAGATATTATATAAAATTCGTTCCCCACCCAGAAGCTTTTGAAATTGTCGCACCTTGCTCCCGTTTCCAAGCAACCTAGACTATAACATCTTACCTCACAAAGATCCCGCAGGCTCGTGATGAGCTTTAAGCTATCGGGGAAACTGTGATTGATTCAAAGCTGATGAAGGTTTCTCTGAAAGGTTGTGTTAAGCATTGGACCACCTCTGTGGATGGGATCCTTGCTAGGCAACAACTTCTTGATTGGGATCAATTGTGGGATGATTTCATCTAGAAGGAGATTCAGGAGAACTCATTGATCAAAGGATAGTGAAGGAGTAGGGAGGAGAAAGATGAGCTTGTTCTTGCCACATAAGCGAAAAAGTGCAAAGGGAAGGCCAAATAGAACTAGAGTGGAGGTGGACCTTCAAAGAGTAAAAAGGAGGACATGAGCAAAGTCAAGTGCCTTGCATGTCACAAGATAAGTCACCATGTTCGTGTTCGAGTTCGGTGACCTTGAAATTCGAATAAAGTTTGGCACCTAAATTTTTTCGATAAAGTTTGACATATAGAAATTTGAAAAAAAGTATATATAATATATATATATTTATATATTTAAATATATATATCAATTTAAAGTCAAATTAAAAGTCCATAATGCAAATTGCAAACACATGAGATTATTGGTCAAACATTTAAATCATTTCCACATAATTTTATAAACCATGAAAGCGAGTGCCAATAAAGAACCAACTTCCATACATAGTAAACAAGGTGAGAAATTCATCATAGACATTGGCACCCATATCAGATTCAAAAAAACCATGGGCCATATCAAATTTCATATATTGAAAAACAATCTGATAAAAAAGTATTCAAAATATATAAAACTCAAAAGCTTAAAGTAGCTTGGAAGTTTTAGAAAATTATTCATGCAAAATGTAAACTAGAAATCTAAAACAGGAACACAAGTTTTATTCTTGATGTTCCTGTGGCCCACTTGTTATATCAGAAAGTTCTATATCATCAAGAGCAGTAGGAGCTGTGAATCTGCTAGATGCTTCAACATCAGATTCATCACTCAATTCCCTGTCAATGTCACTATTAATGTAAAAATCAGCTTCATCTCTTGATGCTTTTGGAACAGGATCGGTCCACGAAATAGAGGAATTGGATGACTCTTTAGCCACATTTTTCAAGGCCGACTACAAGTTACTACGAACATAAACAATATCTTCTAATCTTCCAGCTAACAATCTATTTCTTTTCTTGGAATGAATGTGGTCAAAGGAACTCCAATTCCTTTCACATGCTGATGCACTTGATCCCTGGGTTAGGATATGAATTGCAAAATTTTGCAATTCTGGTTCCCCTGAACCATAAAATTCCCACCATACTGCTGGATCACTTATGCTCCTATCATACTTTGCTGATTGTGTTCCAAATAACCCTTCTTCTAACCAGTATGCCCTCAACTAACTTCTGACCAAACCTGCAATTACTGGATCTGGATTTAGCTTCTCAATAGCTTGGATAAGTCCATTCATGACTTCTTCATCCCTATGTCTTGATAACCCAAACAATCTAGGGTCCAAATAGCATGCTACTGCATGTAATTGACTATGCACCATCTTCCATCTTTGATCAATTAAATCCCATATCTCTTGGTAATCAACTTCCACATTACTAAAAGCACTTGCAATGGCCTCTTTGCAACAATCAATGCTTTTATAAACAAAACCCATACAAGGTTTGTCACCATCAACCATGCAGAGCTTATTAACAATTGGGCCACATATTTTTAAAACCTTGTTTGCATTTTCCCCAAAGCCATTATTGAGCACTCTTTGTTCAACATTTTCCCCTTAGTTTCTTTTGAAAGGGTAGATCTCTCCCATTCAATATTGCAAAGAACAACACTTAGGCTTGCTTTTTCTTCAACAACTCTTTTCAGAGTAATATAAAAAGTGGCAAACCTTGTATCACAAGGCCTCAACAACTCTTTTGATATATTCTTCCTATATATGCTCAAAGTGAGACGATGGTTGATGATGAAGTTTGCAATTGTTTTGGCTCTTCGGATTGTCTCATTGACCCAAGGAAATTTGGCTAAGTCATGCAACATTAAATCCAAGTAGTGAGTTGCACAAGGGGTCCAATAAATGTGATTATACTTTTCCATAATCACCTTCCCTGCACCAACACAATTTGATGCATTATCTGTAATAACATGGACCACATTTTTCTCCCCAACCTCTTGAATTGCTTCATCCAAAATTCCAAAAACAAATTCTGATGTCTTCACTCGATCCATTGCATTTACTGCCTTCAAGAAAAGTACCCCCTTGATGTTAAAATTGGAAACTAGGGTAAAACTTCATGTGAGTCATCTTATTCATGGCTGATAATATTTTTATTAGATTCCTCTCGTCGAGAGGTGTAGGATTGATATAAAGATCATCCAATTCTGATAAGTATTCATGGAGATATGAATTTATTTTTGATTATGAATTATTTTATCAAGCCGACCTACAACTCATGTAGGCTCAGAAGCCCAACAGTCGCATCTATTCAAACACCAATGTTGTGTATAAATATAGGAGGAATTTTCCTCATTTGGACTCACTCATCTCATCACATCTCTCTATCTACTACGCAGAAAAGGGTCTCTCTCTCACACATGTGAAGCTGGAAGCTACTAAAACTGAAGTTGCAACTGCAGATCCAAAGTTTGACCAATGTGGACCATCAAACCTCCTCTTCTGATTTGTGTTGTAGGTTCATCTGAACCTCCTCCGAAGGCTGCAACTTTTGGTGGTGGAATCAAGTTGATCCGACGGATGGTTTGCGAGATATTGACTGCCCTAGTTTGAAGGAAACTACTGAATTGAAGCTACAACTGCAGAAGTAAAGTTTGACCTACGTGGACCAGAAGATATCTTCATTTAAACTGCACTGTAGGTTCATTTGAACCTCCTCTGAAAGCCGCAACTTTTGGTGGTGGAATCAAGTCAATCCGACGAACGTTTTGCAAGATATCCACTGCCCTAGTTTGAAGGAAGCTGCTGAAACTGAAGCTGCAATTGCAGAAGTAAAGTTTGACCTGCGTGGACCAGAATATCTCCTCATCTGAACTGTGTTGTAGGTTCATTTTAACCTCCTTTGGAAGTCACAACTTTTGGTGGTGGAATTAAGTCGATTCGACTGTTGGTTTGTGAGATATCGTCTGCCCTAGTTTGATGATGAAGCCGCTAATGCTGATGCTGTTGATCTAGGGTTTGCTACTGCTGATATAAATCAGATTTATTGTACTATTTCTCTCTGCTGAATTATTGAAGATAAAAGAAGATTTGATCAAAGGGTTTCCCCACACATTGTGGGGTTTGCCCCTGGCTAGCTGCCACATCTTGTGTCTCTTGTCCTGGCTTGTTTTCTGTCGATCATTTAATGTTCTATCTGCACTTTACTTTATGTACATGTGATTGCTAATCTGGAATATAATAAGAAAAAGAAGTAAACTGTTATAAGCATAGAACATACCATAACTTAACACTTTAGGACTATAAACAAGCACATTGATCAATGGGCGATGACACAAATCTAACCAACCATCACTCAAAATTGTGCATCCTGTAAGCTTTCAAGACTCTTTAATTTGAACCAACTCTCCTATCACTCTGTCTTTTGTTTTCTTTAGCAAAGTTGTCCTTAAAGCTTTAGATCCGGGAGGAACATAGCCCTTCCCAAAATCAATGGCCTTTTTAATTACATTTTTAAAATATGGACTCCTCGCCACATTAAAGGGAATTACACATGCATAAAAGAATTCTGCAACAACATCATCAACTTCTTGTCTCTCCACAGGTTTCTAGAATTGATTTAATGTTTTGGTTCCCCCTGTTTTTACTTGAGTAGAACTTGATCCACCAATGGTTGAGATTGAATTAATGGTGTTGGAGGAAGACATGGCAATCTCCCTCTCAATTCGCTGCCTCTTATTTTCCCTTTTCTCCTTTTCCATCTTTGAAGTGAAATAGTCTTTCTCCACTGCGGTTTTTTGTTCGTCAGAGATCTTAGTGCAACCTTCAACACCACCTCCACTTCCATTGCTAATACTGAGAAGGTGATCTACTGCTCTAGTTAAAGAGCCAGTGAATTGATGTCCACACAATTGACACAATATTTTTCCCTTCTTTTTGACAAAATTCCATGCTACAACAGTTGATTTTGGGGGTGCCATTGAAATTTAAAAGTTCTGAACTTCGGATTGTTGAAGACTGAGGTGAAGGTTTGAAGCCTGAAATGTTTGCAATTTTTTCTTAATTTACATTTTAATTAGTTTTTTTATTTTTTTGCATAATGAAATTATGAAACTATAATTTATAAAATAAATGTAATGAGTTTGGATCAGCCTGAGAGTCCAGACACTATAGTAAAAAAACTAGTAAATTGTAATTTGTAAAATTGTAAATATTAACTTATTAATTTTTAAGTGATAAAAAATAAATGTGCATTTTAACTTTTGACTTACCTAGAGGCCGGAGTCTGGACAGTGCGGCTTGCTGAAGGTTGCTTACGATTTGGTTGAACTGGAATAGATGCTCGGGAGTATGGACAGTGGACTCTGGAGTCGACACCAGTGGCCACGGGACGAGGAGACTGGAGTCTGGACTTTGGAGACGGGCCATGACGTGGGCTGTAGTGGGCCTAGACTCTAGTGGCAATGATGTAGTTTGTGACGTTGTCGACCTGTTATGCGCTCGCCACTCAGTGCTATTGCTCAGTGGTAGCTCACTACCCTGTCACAAGACGCTGTGTATTCTAATGCGACTTGTGAGAATGAAACAAAAAGAAACCCACCCTGCCTGTGACATACATAAACAATGATTTGTCCTTTTTTTTCAAATTTTTAAACAGCGACGAAAACGAAACCCTAGGTAACTTAGACGGGCCCGCATAAAGATCGTTTTTTTTAAACCGGATAAATTCAAACCTGAACGAATTTAATGGAGAATTTCAAGACGAATTTAATTGTCGGCGATCAAGTTTGGCGATTAAGTTTGGGTTCGAAATTCAGGTTCAAGTTTGTCATTTTGTTTGACAAACCTGATCGAACAAATTCGAGTTCGCTTGAAGTTCGACGAATTTCGAATCCCTAGGATTAAATTTGCCGAACCTAGTGACTTAGGTCACAAGCTTGGGCATGTTGTCAGTCTATGTCCAAACATGAAGAAGACCAAGAGAAAGAAAATCATGGTAGCTACTGTATAGTTGGATGAAATGGCTGAAAAGTTCGATAAAAACTTTGCCTTGGTGTCATGTCTTTTTGAAAACATCACGTGAGGTGTTTGGTTTGTGGACAATGAAGCATCTCATCACATGACGGGATCTCGAAACATTTTCACCAATATGACAATGGAGCCTAGGGATATACATCTAGAGCTTGGTTGTAATGCCAAGTATGTAGTAGAAAGCATTGGCAACATAGAGTTTCAAATGGAATAAGGTGGTATCATGGAGGTGAATGAATTGTTGTTTGTATCGGGCTTGGAGAAGAATCTTCTTTCAGTTTTAGCTATGAAAGTCAAAGGACTAGAAGTCAACTTCATGGGAGGTGAAGTGGTTGTTGGACGAAAAGGAACTAATCCCAACAAGAAGCGAATAATTGGGAGAAGGGAGAAGAATCTATATCTATTGAGAGGACATTTGGTCAAGGCTCTCATACATGAGAGTGACAACTAGAGTGAGATTTAGCAAAAGAGGATGGGACACCTACACTACAGGGGTTTTCCTATGTTACAGAGAATGCTTACAGGTTTTCTGGAGGTAAGGGTGGAGCAGGACGAAGTGTGCAAAGGGTGTGCACTTGGAAAATACGCTAAGGCCACATTTCCTCATAGTGAGACTGAGTCTAAGAGAGTGCTAGACTTGCTGAACTTAGACATTTGTCGTCTTATGTATGTGGAGTTAATCATAGGGCCTTTGTCCTTTGTGACATTCATAAATGTTTTTTCAAGCAAGACTTGTATCTACTTCCTTAAAAACAAGGGAGAGGTCTTCGGTCGGTTTCAAAAGTTCAAAGCACTTTAGAGAACCAGATTGGGAAGAAGATTAAGGTGTTGAGATTGGATAATGGGGGTGAGTATACCTCCAATGAGTTCCAAGACTTTTGCATGGCAACATGGATTAATAAGGAGTTCACAATACCTTACAACCCTTAGCAGAATGGGGTTACCGAGAGGAAGAATAGGGCCTTAATGGAGGCAACGAGGGAAATGATATTTGACAAGGAATTACTTATGTTTTTGTGGGCAGAAGCCTGCAATATAGTTGTTTATGTGCAAAACAGGAATCTTCACGGGATATTGTAGGACATGACTCTTGAGGAGATGTTTACAAGAGTGAAACCAAATGTGAGCCATTTGCATATCTTCGGTAGTCCTATGTATGTCCATGTTCCCATAGAGAAGAGGGCTAAACTGAAGCCCTTCTTAGAAAGCGACTGTTATGTAAAAAATTAGTTAATTTTAGGTTATTGTTTAATTTTAGGTTTAGTTAGATGAAAGGGCCACGATCAATAAGATCATGCCTTACCCAAAAGGTGCCTATGGCGGTATATAAGCCAGGCAAACACGCAATTGTAATCTCATATCTGAATTCATTTTTAATAAAAGTATATTATATATATATTATATAATATTATATTATATAAATATATATATTATGTTATCCCGAAGTTTTACATTTCATCTGGTATCAGAGCGAGTCGCTCCTGGGCTCACTATAGCACAGCTAACGGTTCTCCCGCTCACTTGTTCCGCACTAGTGTCCACGCATTGTCACCTGTTCACACCACCGTTGACCTGTAGCCATCCGTGGAAAACTGTGTAACACCTGAACGACATTGAAACCTAAACTACGTTGAACATCTGGCTTACTACTTAAACAATCAAGGGTTCCGTCAAAAATCTGCGTGGTGAGAACTGCGTTATTTTTTTTTAAAACAGTCGAGGGTTCCATTCAGCCGTCCACTGTTGCCGCCCAATAGGCATCGACGAGCCGCCATAACTGATTGATTGTTCGTTGCAGCAACGAAACACCGCCTCCATCACCAACAACGCCTCACCACAAGTTGTCTTCCAACACTGCTTGCCTTTGCTTCTTCCGCCCCTCGTGGACTCCAGCACACCCACGCCATCACTAACTCCGCCACCACCGCATTGCACTGAACCGCAAATTCCGTCGTCCTTCGCTGTCCAGTCAATCATGTCTGGCTATCGTCTGCTAAGCCGTCGCTGTTCCGAGCACCTACCTGCGTCTGCGGTGATATTTGCGGGTTCCATTGCAGTGGGTATCACGGTAAAATCGAAGGTGTAATCTGCCCACGGTTGCTGCCAATCAACACGACTGTTGACTCTCCAGCGGCCTGTTGTTTTAATTAAATAGCGTTTCAACTAAAAGACGTAAAACGTAATTCAGCATTATCCCTTCGTTATATATAGTGGGCTGTCGTTTTAATTAAAAAGCTTTTCAATTAAAAGGCGTAATTTCAACATTATCCTCCTTTCGTTATATATAGGTTGTAAAATATAAATAAATATATTATATGAAATATTATTATTATATATAATATATATATAATAATATTATATATATATATTATATATATATATACTTTAATATATAATTATTTGGAAAATTTTATATAGTGTTAAAATATAAATAACTATAATTATTAGTTATATATTATACTCTAATATATATTATTTAAAAAAAAATATTATAATATATATATATATAATATATAATAATTAATTTAATTTAATTAAATTATTAAATTAAATTTAATTTTAATTTAATAACAAAAAAAAAATTATTAATTAAAATTTAATATTAAATTAATTAAATTTAATTATTTAAAAAAAAAGGGGAAGGAAAAATATTTTAGCTGGCAAATAAATACACGCCCCCGCAAACCCTCTCAATGTCGACAATGACAATCTCGGATTTCCAAAAAAGGTTGTTGGATGCAGAGCAAAAGATAAATAACAACCACGACGAAGTCAGTAAAAGATTAAATGAAGTCGAGAGCAAGCTTGGGGAGCAAGCGGACAAAATCAAAAATCTTGAAGATACAACAAATCGAATAGAGATAAAGATGGAAAGTCAACATGTCCAAACAAGAGTAAACTTCAAAGAAGTCTTAACAATGCTGACAAGTCTGTGTAAAAAGTCAAATTGTACACCCGAAGAGCTATTAAAAGATGGTGAAGAAAATCAAGAACATCTCTCATCAGATTCAACAAAGTCAACAAATTCTCATGAAAAGGTTGAATCCCCAAGAAAATCAGCGGCACCCCACCAAGAAGCAAGTAACACTGCCTTTACAAACAAGCAACTTTGGGATACCCTTAATAATCAACACCCTTTTTTTGCTCAACCGTTAGCCACATACCAGAAGAGGGTAAAGGTTGAGATGCCTAAATTCGATGGGAACGAAAAAAACATTGTTGCGTGGATAAATAAAGCAGAAGAATACTTTGAGATATATGACATCACTGATGATGACGAAAAAATCAGACATGCATCCATGAAAATGGAGGGAGAAGCATATAACTGGTATATGTGGTGGAAAAAGACAACACACGTCATTAGCTGGAGAAAATTTAAAGATGCATTCTTCAAAAGATTCCAAGGTGTAAAGGAAGAAAAATTCTTTTCAAAACTCATCAAATTACGACAAAAAGGAAGTGTGGATGAATACACTCAAGAATGGGAGACCTTAGTAACTCGAGTGCCTGGGTTGTCAGAATCTCGTCTAATTCAGTCATACATCTCGGGACTTAAATCTCATTTACAAGCAGAACTTGAGATGCATGACATTTCATCTATAGAAGTAGCAAGACGAAAAGCAAAAATAGCGGAAAAGAAATCCGAACCAATATTTTGGTCAACAGCGGAAAAAGCTTATGCAAGACGAAGAATACCCCAGTATGTGGACTCAAATAACACAAGATATGTTCCACCACATCGTCGTGAAGATGAAAAATCTAATGTGGAAATGCAAAGGATAAAAGAGGGTAAATGTAAACGTCGTGGTGAGAAATGGGACCCCAAACATAGATGTGCTAAAGGAAAAGAGCCAAAGAACCTATATAATTGTGAAGCAGCCAATGATTCAAACAATGAAGATTATGACATAGAAGAAACAGAAGACGCCCTAGAATTTTCACCAGACTTAGATGACGGAAGTACTCTGCAAGTGTCATTATCAGCCATGACAGGTATATCACAACCTCAGACCTTAAAATTAAAAGGACACATAAAGAAGAACAACGTAGTGGTTCTCATCGACTCTGGAAGCACACACAATTTTATAGATGCGACTGTGGCCAAGAAACTCAATATCTTTTCATTTCCCTTACCAAACATGAAAGTGATGATAGCTAATGGTAAGAAGATTGAAAAGGTAGGGAAATGCCATAAAGTCAATTTGCAGATTCAAGACTTTAAATTAGAGTCTCCGTTCTTCACGGTACCATTAGGAGGAGTAGATGTAGTTTTAGGCATCCAATGGCTAAGAACTTTAGGTACTT